>JARFOC010049117.1:0-20943 GCA_031763485.1 Osmoderma eremita | reverse complement strand
AAGAAGTATCCGGCTCTATGTGGAAAATTGGAAAACGAGAAGAGGTCACGTCAACAGCAAAGTGTTCAGGAAGAAAAATCTGAAAAAGAAGGAACGTCCAAAAACCTATTAGATATAGCTGTTTTCCTATTTTTTATATTCTCTTATTTAATTATGTAACTTAACGTTCCATTATACCAAATATAGAGTGACCAACTCGAACACTTTTTTAGTATAGAAATGTCGATTTTCAATTTAGCAAAATAAACTACAAAGGTGGTATGTCTGCGAGCACAAACCATCTCGTTTCAACCACACCAGGTAGTTTTACAATCCTTTCTGGCTAGATACCATACATTTTCAAGTTCAAATGCTTTAAGAATTTGCATTGTGATCCCAATTGGGTACCAAATAATTAACGCGTAGTCCAATTGGCTGACAATGGAATATGGAACGAGATGTTGTAATAGTAAAATACTTTCTATGTTAAAACCATTAGCAAATCCTTTATGATAGCATGTAACATTGTTCCTTCTTATGAAGTTTCTTATAACATTCACTATTTTTTTGTATATTAACCTATTGTAATTACCAGCATTTAATGATGTAATTACCGACACTGAAACAATAGCTAGGAAATTTCTGAACAATAATGGTACTCACTCTATGGTGCTTGATATACATATCATGTGCATTATTGTGAAACTATTTCATTACATACTCTTCAAACATACACTGGATAGTAAATTGTACTCGTTTGAAAAGTAGCCAAATATTTTTTCTAAAAATTTATGTATTTTTAATTGTAATGATGACGAGTTGATTATTAATAATCGGCGTCATGATCGTCATGCTACTATGAGACCACACAGTATATTATTTACAATCTAATACACATTAAACAAAACATGCATCATTCATTGGCCCGCCAGGTCTCGAGATCTGTCGTTAAATGACTCCTTTTGACGGGGATATGCGTGTAACATTTCAAATATATGGTTTTGAAGAAACTCTATTTTCTTCATAATTCAGACGACTTAAAAACCAAAATCAGAAATCGTTTGCAGTAGGGTACATATCAAAATTAAACCGATGTGGTGCATAATAAACGGTCTCGTAGTAAGGAGATTAGAAAAACTATGTCTATCTTTTACCTATTTGCTCATTATTGATGAAATCGTAACAATAGTATAAAATATGACTCAGATGGGCCCACGAACGTAAAATAATGAAGTATGCAATGCATCAATCTTCTTTTATTTGTGCTACAACCACGCCATCATAGTGTTTTCTTCTCCATTTTGTTGATTTGAATTTCATTTATTTCGTACTAACCTATAAACACTTTTTCAAAACCTTCATATATATTTATAGTATAGTTTAAGGTAGTTTATTCGAGTAATAACAACGTTAAAAATGGTGACCTTGTCAATTTTACCAAAATTTAGGAGAAAGTTGGTTACTGTGTGGAAGCTGGCGATACTTCATCAAGTTATTAAAATAACATAAGCTTTATATTTTCGTACCATCGCTTATCTGCGCGCATTTTTACGACAGGGAAGTTTTTGCGAGATACCGGTATCCTTGTGCTATGATAATTTAAGACATCATAGCATTTTAGGGAATGATGCCATTAGAAGGAAATACAATATGACGTAATCATTATCTTATGATTCTGCGTCCAAATAGAGACCACAAATTACCCAAAAGTTCTGTAGGATGCGGTTTGTTTAGACAACAACATTCACGAGGCAGCGATACGGAGTTCTATGTGGTACAATATCCATCATTATGGAAATAACATGTAAAAGACCGTAAAATGTAGCTTTTCTCATAGGAAACAGTTTATAGAATTTAGTGTCACTGTAATCATTTAATCAAATCTCATGATTAAATGGATGTTCTCTGAATTTCATAATTGATCTATGTCTTGCTCCATTATTAAACAAACAGGATTTTGATATAACTCCGAAATAGTATTAACATTTTTAAACCTTCTTTATTCATCATTTCATCAAACCATCTAAATATGGTATACCCTTAGATCATATATATTACATGGATACCGCCATGTTTTCAACACTTCACAGACATAAAAAACCTGACCACGGCGTGAGAAGCGCGCGAAATTTGAATTAAATGTGACATACATCAGAGATGATACCAGCTCTGACGCATAACCTAATTTTTAAATGTCAACATAACATAGCTCGCTCATACAGATTGATAGACAACAGCAGTTGACATTGACCACAAATTCACAGAAGTCTAACCTAAGTCCAATGGCACTCTGTCTAATACCTGTTTAATAAATTGTGAAATCGCATACGTCCCATTATAAATCGCACGGAATCCGCATGCATTTCCGTTTCCGGTTCCACGAGTGGTCAGATAAGGGATAGCTACATATAATGTTCATAGGCAAGAAAGTAATAGCTCGAAAATCGTAGCTGTACATTTGGGAAACAGTAACGAATAAAGTCTGACATGATGATAGCGGTATCCATGTAATATATATGATCTAAGGGTATACCTAGCTGAGATAGCTAAACCGCAATAAATATGAACGTAACCTATAAACTACAAAACAACTAAACGCAACCGAACCAATTTATCGGCAACAACGCACAAAAAATTTTCTTGTTGTTTGTATCGTAGTGCGGAAGCTTAACACTGGGATCTTGAGGTCTATTGTATCTCACTCTACATTAGGTTTGTGTATCGTGACTATGAAGTGTAGGGCTTGTTACTCCCATTCCTCGCCATAAGAGGGCAGCAGTGTTAATTTCTCCTCAACATTAAAGGCTACCGGGATAGGGACGATCATTGCTGCAATCGATCTTCTTAAAAATCGATTGCCGCAACCGACATTCGAAAACTCGATATTCTCCGCAGACGCGTAGCGCCCTTACCACCGCGCTATCCCGACAGTGAAAAAAACCCTTTGTGCCTATGAAAATAGTAAATTACCTTAGTGACATTTTATTTGACATATGTAACTTAAGTCAGTTCACCATGCACCTGAAACTATTACTAATACTATCTACTTTTTCCTCGACCATATCATTGAAGACTAACATCGATTTCGAAGCGTACTGCAAACTAAAATGCATGATACCGAATTCAGAGCACACAGTATGCAAATACAAATGCGAATTGGCGTCCGCTTGTAAGGAATACGAGAATCTCGAACTATCGGATGCGGAACGCGCCCAAATACGTGACGAACACAACAAGTTCAGAGAAAGAGTGGCGTCGGGAGAAGACACCAGCGGAGGAAACGGTGCGGCCCAGGACATGGCGGTCTTAAACTATCACAAAGAGATTGAGGTATCGACGTACTGCTTTGTGAGGAGGTGTGAGATGAAGCACGACCAATGTCGACAGACGTTGAGTTTCGAGCACGCCGGTCAGAACCTAGGTCTGCACATGTGGGGCGCCAAACAAGAAAGAAACATAAAGCACTTCATCACAATTATTGGAGGTTGGTACTCTGAAATAAAGGACACCACCAAAGAGATGATAGAAAGTTTTCCAGAGAAAGCCCCGAAACCTGTCGGTCATTATACACAACTGGTTTGGGCTACTACAAAATACATTGGGTGTTCTTGGGCCAGTTACATTGGCAGTGGAGATAAGGTAAATGTGCTTATAGCTTGCAATTACTCCCCAGCCGGAAATTGGCTGAATAGTCCAGTTTATAAGTACGGATCCGGATGTACCGGGAGTGAAAAAGCGAATGAAAAATTTCCGCATCTATGTGGAACAATCGACACGGAAATTGTTGGTGAAGCGCCAACAGTGGATGCAGCAACTCTAACACAGGCGACAATTCCATCATATCTGTACCTTCAATTAATCACTTTGCTTTGCTTGAAATAGTTACCTAATTTTTATCTATTGTTAACGGGTGTTCCTTTTGTTAAATGTTCTGATAAATAAAGAATAATAAAGGTTTAGAACCAATAGAATTATTCCTGTGGATTTAACATATCCCATTCGGTTAAATATTATTGATGGCTTTCAGGGTTGATGTTATGATAAGCATTTCCAGTATTGCATCATGTCATAATAAGATTCATACAAATTTTAAATAAAATATACCTAGGCACTACAGAAATAAAATAATAATGATGGAGGAAACTCCAAGTTTCGCCACGAATACATATAACTGGCTGCTCCAGTAAAAAGGGATCCTCCAGAATGACGCCGTAACTCGATGTGGCAACCTCCTGGGATTCGGTTGTTATTATAAAATAATAATACAACTTATTGTATTAAAAAAACGCCTAGCAAAAGATATAAATAAACAACATACTATTTCCTTTATATGTTAACGCTCTATTGTTATAGAAAATCACGTACATATCTGTCGGCATTTTTTCAGTAAAATCATACTGTTATAGTTAAAAGCATTAATACAAAAATACCTCAGGTACTACTCTGACAATGAGTTAACTCAAAGTAAACTATGATGTTTACGCCACTAATTTGTAGATAAGGTTAGAAGCGACTACAATATCGCTGCATTCCTATTCATGACGTTATTTGATTCAATACAAAATATACAGTGAAGTCGAAAGTAGATATAGAATGAAACTCACAAAATACAAGAATTTTTTTTTGTATAAATGGTCGAACACGCATAGTAATTTTCTCCTATGGGCATATTCGGGACTTGTCTGATAATGCGTGCTCTTGAAACACATCTACCGAATTTTATTAAATCAATTTGTTGGGTGTGAAATTCCCGATACGGTGTATTAGTTATTATTGGACATATTTCAGTAGTAGGTACACCGAGGGAACAGCCTTAGTAAAACTATATACTTGGAAATTTATACTTGCATTAAACATCCTTCAAACCAACCTTTTTTTCCAAACAGTTAAAAACAAAAGATTTTCGGTTTTAGTAAAAAAATATATTAATTTTAGATATGTATTTGACTAACATGCCGATTAACGCTATTTTTTTGCAACGGAAGAGTTTAAATTGGAAGGAATATGTATAAAACTCCCGATAGGCGTACATCGTTGTTTTCACGTGATGAAATGTTGTACATCTGTGGTGCAGGGTATTCATAGCAAACGCTATCAAGTTGGGCTTTGCCACAGTTGGCTACTGTATTTCAAGGTAAGTAAAGCAGTAAATAACCATTGAAAGGTTAGGTGCAGGTAGTATGCAAATAATTATATAGTAATATGCATATTACATATGCCTTATAAACATAAGCATGTATATAGGAAATATCGCTGTTCTAATGGTAAAACCAAGTGCCTCCTCGTTATTTGTATGAAGTTATGGATTTCCCATAATGATGACATGATTATTAATTTTAGATTGCTGTAATGCGCTGTAGAACTAATTTATATTGTTTATCTAAGTGCATTCTAGTGTTAACAGTAAGTAGGTTAAAGCTGTTGTTATAATCAATATTTTCTATTATCTTTAGAGAATTGTATCAATAAAGAAATCCTCCCACTGCTGAAGTGGGACAGTTTAATAAAAGAATGATTCCCATATCCGAAGAACGATTAAAATGCATCACGTTTATATTTTGTAACTTTAATAAGAGCAAATAAATGTTCTAAAATTACCTTTGTATGTATTTTACTAGTAAATATAAGTAGGTATAAATTACACTTGCGTTTACTATATACAGAAAGCTGATTTATGAATGAATAATACCTCATTTAAGGTAAAAGACATGGAGGAATTAATACGAAGAGCGTATAGCGTGGTAAGAGTTGATAATTGGCAAAACTACATCAAACATGTAAAAAATGTTGAAAAGGGAATGTGGATAGTGGGTAATTTGCAAGATGATATTGAAGAATGTATTGTTCATGTAACAGATTCGTCACCAGCTGAATATCAAACTGATTCATCGACTGACTAAAAAATTGACATATGTGAATACGTGTGTGTAATTGCTACTCCTTCCTCAAATTATTATTGTATTATATGGGTATTTGTATGATTCTATTTTTGTTATAAAAGTGGAAACTATTATTTGTTAAAGAATTATATCTTATTCTTTAAATTTAATAAATTCTATAATACTCTAATTCCTAAACAGATGTTCGAAATGTTCAACATTAATGTTGAGTAATAATAAATAAAATAAAGAAATTATATGGTTTTTTTAATATTTTACTGTTTTCCACAAGTTCCCTTCGAGAAAAAGAAAGTGCGAGATAACAATTATAAGTGCTTCAAGCCCCGCATATGCTGCATTGATGAGAAATTACGTTTTTTATAGGTCCCTTTTCGTATCTAATATCATATACATCTGCATTTTAACTGTCATAAACCCAAACAATGGAACCGGAAGTAATAATCTACAGCTGATTCCACGATTTGGCAACCATGTATCGAATTCCGTGATCAGTTTAACTTTTTGTGAATGCATATCCCGAGTATTGTGATAATTTGTAACTCTTTAATTTGTTCCCCATTTGCGTTACCATTTATTATACCATATTATTTATTAACATTTGTCCGATTTAACACACCTTCTATATTCTGTACCTATGTAGTTTCCAAGATATTAATGAACCGTTGTAAAGACAATTTATATTGCATACTAAAAGGCTATAAAGAACTAAGGAAAATAAGATTACTTTAAAATTACCATTCAATCAAACGCAAGCAAGCAAGTCCACGACCATGGCTTCTGCTGGTTGAAAGTAAATTGATAATTTGATAATAAATTATCTTGGCTTGTGACACTTTATGACTTATGTCAGTAAACCATGCACCTGAAACTATTATCAATACTATCTACATTTTCCTGGGCCATGTCATTGAAGACAAATATCGATTTCGAGGCGTACTGCAAACTAAAATGTTCGGTACCGAATTGAGAGCACATCGTATGCAAATATAAATGCGAATTGGCGCCCATTTGCAAGGAATTCGAAAATCTCGAATTTTCGGACGCTGAACGCGCCCATATATGCGACGAACACAACAAGTACAGAGAAACCGTAGCGTCGGGAAACGACACTAGAGGAGGAAACGGTGAAGCGCAGGACATGTTGGTCTTAAACTATCACAGAGAGATCGAGGTATCGACGTACTGCTTCGTGAGGAGGTGCGAGTTCGATCATGACCAATGTCGACAGACCTTGAGTTTCGAGAGCGCCGGTCAGAACCTGGCTGCTACCGTACCGAACAAGGGGCATGGGAACAGAATGTATTTAATGGACGCCGTGGTAAAGGCATGGTACGAAGAAATACAATACACCAACAAAGAGGTAATAGAGAGTTTTCGCATACACGACCCGAACCAAGATACCGGTCATTATACACAACTGGCCTGGGCCGCTACAAAATACATTGGATGTTCTAGGGCCACTTACCTTGAGAGTAGTGGTAGGACGAAATTGCTTATAGCTTGTAATTACTCCCCAGCGGGAAATATCAGGGCTCTTCCAGTTTATAAATTCGGATCCGGATGTACCGGTAGTGAAAAACCAAATGATAAATTTCCGCATCTGTGTGGAACAATCGACGAAGTTACTGGTGTAGCGCCAATAGTGGAGGAAGAAGGGAACGGAGCAGGGAGTGGAACAGGGAACGGAACAGGGAGCGAAGCAGGGAATGAACCAGCATCGTGGCCGACAATTGCATTACTTCTACATCTTCAATTTATCACTTGCTTTGCTTGAAAAAACTACGTAATTATTCTCTTTTGTTAACTGTTCTAATAAGTAAAGAATAATGAAGGACTAAAAACAATAAAAGCATTTCCATAGATTTAAAATGTTATTGGGAGCTTCCAGAGTTCCTCTTATAAGTATTTCCAATATTGGACCATGATAATATGATAAAAGAGAAATAAAATAATATACTACAAAAATAAAATAATAAATATAGTCCAGGAGCCTTCCAATTATTTTCACAGGATAATATGCGCGAAAGGGTACAAAATCTACGCTCTAAAAGCGTTTTCGCCACTAGCAGAGACGGATATTCAACTAGATGTCATCGATCGTGGTTACATGCTCCATAAAGTGCCTTGGATGGTAACAGTAGCTGCTTTTTTGATTTGTGCATCCAGAATCAGTTCGTCCACCGCCACTTCAGAGAAAAGTCCAACATTATTTTCGATGGCTATCCTAAAAAAGATGTCAGATAAAAATGCAAAGAGTGTGCAACGGCTTTGAAGGTGCATGCATAATCTTTGACGAATACATGGCATCAACTATTTCGCATAGCAAATTTTTTTATAATTACACAAATAAATGATGCTTCGTAATCTTGCTGAAAAGACGCGAATTTCGATGTTAAGCAGACAGTCAAAGATGCAGACACCCTTGTCGTAAATACGGCAAGCGAATTGTCGCCCGCATACGACTCTGCCAATATTGTTAGAGAAGATGTTC
Source organism: Osmoderma eremita (assembly GCA_031763485.1). Taxonomy (NCBI): domain Eukaryota; kingdom Metazoa; phylum Arthropoda; class Insecta; order Coleoptera; family Scarabaeidae; genus Osmoderma; species Osmoderma eremita. The sequence continues at coordinate 12,573 of JARFOC010049117.1, read as the reverse complement.
ACCTTCTCGTTCTCCTTACACCGTCCAGTGCAATACTGCAGCAATCTCGGTGGAATTAATTACTGCGTCGAAAATTACTAGATTTTGGTAATATTATACGAATAGTAGTACTAAAATAAACAATAAAAATACGTTTTCTTTTGTTTAACAGAAAACAAAAGTATAGCGATGGGTATTAACATTGTGCGTTCAAAAAACCTTGCTTAACATAACAATAACGTAAATAGTACATTTTTAAAATCCATTTTATTTGCTTGTAAATGTTTATGATGACATATGGAGGTTAAATATCTTAAACACACTCTATCGGATCGCTCCTCACCCCACAATAGACCGATTAATTCCGGGCCGGTGTTTCTGGAACGAAGAAAGTAGTGAATGCTTTTAATGATAGTTATGTTTACCTTCATGCGGTCATGAGGTTGAGGAATGGGAAGTCACGTATTCCCAATACATGTGTCCGGAAGTCAATCTATTGTAGGCTGAGAAGTGGTCCGATACCGTGTGTTTACTATATTGCCACACATTCCTTCCAATCTGTATTAAATGTTTTATTTCTATGAAACGGTTTGTATAAAATCAAAAAAATATAGTTTATATGAGTACAAGAACTTTTATTTACTACCAATTGAGCCAAAACCGTAAACCAATATATTATTCATGCGTAATGTCTGCACCCTGACTGCTGTTCAATTAATAGTTAAAATAATTATATACCTTCATTTGTACAATCCGACAATCATTTTGCGTTCTCCGTCATCTAAGCAGAATCACGACGGAGTGAGGAAAAAAATGAGACGCCGAAGCGGGCGGCTGAATCCAATTAGCGACCGAATGGCTTTGTACCAGCGGGCTTTGTTGATTTTAAAAATGTGCCCAATTAACTCGAGACCAAATCAATTAAGGTGGTGATTAAATTCGGTCGTCTGACAAAATTGGAGTTGGCGTTAATGGAGCGCAATAATACCATAATAGTAATCCTTTTTTCATGGCATTTAGTGAAATGTAAGAAGGTAAAGGTTTATTATCAAAGATTTTACGATCTGTAGCATTAGGTTTGTGATCGCCTTCTGCTTAAAACTATATTTACCATAATAATATTAATAAAAAGTATGAATATACAGAGATTTACCATGTACTATACAGAGTGAATTATTGCCAGCTGCAAATAAACTCAAAGGGTAAAAGAAACGGCTAAATGTATCAGTTCTATAGAAGAGAATACGCATTACTCCGCTGTGCTGATGCTGGCAAATGTATGGCTTGTTTCATCTATATCTAATACATAAATACGTCAGAGAAGTACATTTCTTGTCCGACACATTAGGCTTCCTATCCGCAGCACGAACGCGTGCACTCAGTATATACAAGTGTGGAATTAGATTACGAGTCATTATGTTTACAAACCATTACGGTTTCTGGACCGTTATAGACACCTCAGTTTTCGCTAAGAAAAAATATTTATATATATTTGCTAAAAGACACTCTAACTAGATGGTCTGAGCAAGAAAAACGTGAGCAGCAGATAGTGAAAATGTTGGTGAACAACAAATAAACATAAATTGGTAAGAGACGTTCATATTGAATGAGGATATCTTCATTAATGCGCTGACTTTGCCTGCAAATGTTTCGGAAATCGCCTGTTGCGCACGGGAGTCATAAAATCGTATTGCTTAAATATGGAAAGGAAAATCGGCTAAAGTACTTAAAGTGCACGATTTGGGAGAAAATAGGTCGTGGTAAGACTGCTGTTTACAGTTCCCATTTCCAGCTGTTCGCGGGCACGTAATTCGCATGCGCAAGGCTGGACAAAGTGTCAGATTTCGTTTAGGACTTGTAAACGTATTCGGCGGAATTAATTTGAATTTGAAAATCTCCCTCCTGAGTTTGTTTTATAAAATCATTGCTAAAAGCTAATAATTTATATTTCTATATCAGCACTAATATTATTTTCTTGAATTGATACATTGTGTATATACTAGGAATCAGGTAATCAACATAATTATGCTTCTTTAGAGAGTTATGAACTAATCATTGTTCAAAATACTTACAATATCTGGTGGACTTTACTCTTGTGCCTAAGATTTCACAATTTATTTGTATTAATCTCATTACTATTACTGACAATGTAATGGTGTATAACATCCGGCTATAACGTAGTAGGGTGTCTAAACACTCAAAACCCTCACCGTCATTACCCTAAAATCAAATTAGTCAGAACTAAATGTCATTGTCACGTCAAAAAATTATTGATAACTGAACCATTTATATCGGCTTAGTATAAAACTGAGGGGCTACCTACGGTTAGTTCGGCGTAAAATTTAGTGTCACCATCAGTACTTTGATACACATATCTACACATGACATTTTATCAACTTTAAGTAATGCGATGGGAACTGCTACTGATATCCTTAGCCTGCACTGTTGTCATTTCAACAGATACGTTTAATTTGGAAGCTTATTGCAACATAACATGCGAAAACAAAGAAATAAAGCACACAATATGCGAACACAAATGCGCTTTAGCGCCGAAGTGCATTAATTTTGAACACATCGAATTATCAGACGCCGAACGCGGTTACGTACGAGACAAACATAATTCTTTAAGGAATTTTGTCGCATCTGGTAATGACACCAGAGGTAAAAACGCTCGCGGGAAAAATATGATGGTCATAAACTACGACAAAGAAATCGAGCTGGCGACACTTTGTATGGCGAAGAGGTGCGACTCAAGACCCGATAAGTGTCGACACACTCTTAGTTTTGATAGCGCCGGTCAAAACCTAGCCCACTTCAGCGGTGATAAAATAGATGGCAGGGATCCAGATTTTCTGAATAAGTCTATATCATCTTGGTACGAGGAAATAACGCACACATACAAAAAATTATTGGACAAGTATCCAGCGAAATCCGCCGTACCATCTGTTCATTATACCCAATTAGTCTGGGCCACGACGAAGTATATTGGTTGCTCTAGAGTAACGTACACCCAAAATGATAAAAAAAATTTGCTCATTGTTTGCAACTATTCGCCATCAGGGAATATTGTAGGCATGCCAGTGTACGAATTTGGTTTCGGTTGCACTGGGGGAGAGAAGCCTAACTCGAAGTTCCCAGCATTGTGTGGTACAATCGATACAATTGATGGAAAGCCCATAAGAATTTCAGTACGAGAGCCAAATATCATTTCAGCCTCGAACATCATCGATGTAGATATTGTATATCTTGTAACATATATTTATTACATAATATATAACTGCACTTTTAAGAAATTTTAGTAAATAAAAATACAAAAAGATCATAAAAAATAATCATCATAGTCATTTTGAAATATATTCATTCATCTCAAACTAATCACGTACTTAACGAAAAAAAAAATGAGTGGCTGATAGTATCGCAAGAGACCATCAGTTTTGTTACCCCCACAGAACTAAAGAAATCATTGAAATTTTATTTGACACTTGCTATTGACAGATACTAACGTGCTAACGTCAGTTACAAATGTCAAAATGACAAATTATCACGTAAGCGGCACATAATGATGATAGAGCAATCGATCCTGTGATCTGCGATCATTTAATATCTTGACGACGTTTTTTCGTGTCGAGACGCCGGATAAGTCTTATCTACTAGGATATGCAGACGACCCGACAGAGGTTGTTGTCGCCAAAAATGTGGAAAGAATACGACAGGTTACAACTGGATGGAATAACGGGATCTGACGTTAGCTACCCAGAAAGCTGAAATAGTCTACAAACGAACGGTAAAGTAGGGAGCTAGGCATCTACTTAAACCCTAGAATGCAATGATACAGCCTTGCAAAAGAGGGTGCTTCGAGGATCCAGAACCGGCAATTGGCATATCAATTTCGATAGCCAAACGACAAATTTGCTTCTGGTTAAAACAATCTTCGAGCAGTTCTCCTTGTTTGGTACATGCGAAGTGGTGCATTTCACTCAATCATGTCAAAACCGGAGAATTACTAAAACTTGACCGTAAAAGGGTCAAAATAATGACTCTGTAAAGGTCAATGCGGACCCCGAAACACCTGCACAGAATCGGGTTATCGGAAGAAACCGAATGCCGGCTGTGTATGGAGGACGAAGAAACAGTAGAGCACGTTATGTGCCACTGTCCTGCGGCCACCCGGATCAGGTATTCCATCTTTGGGAAGGAAATTACTTTCCTAGCTGACATGAAAAATTCCTCATTGAACAAGACTCTGAGCTACCACAAGGGCCTGAACTTGTTTGATGAACTCTAGGATGGAATTCGCTCTACAATAGAACCCAGTGGCAGAAGTAGAAGGGACAATTAATCGAACCAGGCGGATGACGTCTCTACATCAAGTAAGTAGAACCTAGGATAACATTCTGGAATCATCTCTCTGTAGTTAAATTAAAAAAAGTGTAGTGGCGGTGTTAAGCAGACTGATGAGTACCTAATGTTGCCGTACTTGCTGCAAGTAAAAGTCGAATGTTGATGCTGGCGGTCAACTCCATACTTTTTTGCGGTAGCAAGGTCTGGGCAGACGCCTTGAATTAGCAAAAGTATAGGATGGTGTTGTCGGCCGATCAAAGAGAAGGGGCATTTAGGATTGCCACTTTCCATTAGGATTCGGACGGTATCCGAAACTGCCGTGCATATTATAGCAGGAGTGACTTCTATAGATCTACTGGACAAAGAAAAGAAAGCTGTATGTGTTAGAAAAAATGACATATGGGGCGCCGAGGCAAAGGAAGAGACCCATATTCTCATCAGACAGCTTTGGCCGAGAGGCTGATAATTAAAGACATTTGGTAGGTGAACAGCGAAGATGATTCCAGACATTGCGAGTTGGATGGACCGAAAGCATGGTGAAGTTAATTATCATCAAACCAGTCCCTCACCGATCATGGGAATGGTGCATGTCCTTTGAACGCGACAAATGGCGTTTGGGCAAAGAGTCACATTGGTGACTCTTTGTCCAAACGCCATTGGAAGTGAAACATCTTTCATTCCCGATATCGCAATAGCAACTATGCTATTTATGCTTGGCAATGGGTAGAAGATAGCAACTATTCAGAATCTGTGTTAGAACTGAAAAAAGAAGAAACCCTACCTAACCAGGTAGTGCTTTAAATGGCCTAATTACGGGACACCACTTTGAAGGGATGCAGCCAGCGGTGCCGAGATGGATTCATGTCCGAACGGAAGGGGTTTTCAGTGGGTGACAGTCCCCTACATCGAGCAAGTGGAGGACTCGCTCGAAGGTGCATAATATATGCATTTCAAGTCCTACTGGGATATAATTCCTTTTTGATAACCGTATCTCATTTGACAAACGTATCAAAATCTAAAAATCTACATGATATTCACAACTCTTTCGGCATCAATTTTTTAATCACGCAGGCTCGATTATCTGAGGAGATATCTAACGACTATTTAACGCTTGACGCGCCTAGCTGCTGCTGCAAAATTTGCTGCACGGCTTCCTAAATATAATATGGACTTTCAGTGAAACCGGCCTTGCGTTACTTTAGTTTAAGGCATTATTTTGGTTTTATAGAGAGCACCGCTTTACAGAGCTATTTGTATGTGTAGTAATCCACGTGTTTCGTTTAAATTCCGCTCAATGATTTTATATGGAGAGCCGGAGCCGCTGCACTCCCGTCTTATATCATTATAAAATCACACGAAAATTGTCGATGCTAAAGGCCGGATAGACTGCAGGTGTATCATTATATATACGAGGCGGGGGTTTGGAACAACGTAGTGGCGTTAACTACGAATAGAGGGAGTTAATCACCTCTCACTCATACATTATATATGTATTTTGTCTAACTTAACACAAAAACTTGTTTTTGAGTAAATACTTAAGTTGGTTTCTAATCAGAAGTTTCAAGTTTTTTATTCAATATTAATATATTAAAGCTAGCAGAAATGATAAATGAATTGATTAAAAGTAAAATTAATCTTGCATTCTAAGAGAAGAATTGTAGCATGTAGTAACATTTATACATTCTCTGTGATTTTTTTGGAACGTTAAGTTCCTTAATGCTAACTAACTACGTAAACTTTTTTTGGAAATATTATCTAACGTCACGCATACACCCAAGTTAATCACTTAATTACGAAACGCGGCAGGAACGTTAGTTAGTATTGCCTTTCCAAGTCCCCTACAGTACTCCCTTCCATTTATATCGTCATCGTTGGACGTTAATATTGAAAAAACAACATTCTCTGCTGAGTGCATAATCCCACAATGTCTGGATATATTAGCTTTTATACGCGGTAGCGTTGACATTTCACAAAAGAAATTCTATACGTCGCCAACGTTATTAGGGTCCCCCACGGTCGTTTCCGCCATAGCGTACGTACGTACGTCTGTTATACATGCCACAAATTATCATAACAATAGTGAGGGAAAAAGTTCTCGTATACATATTCCAGGTCCCCGATAACAAAATCGAAACGACTGAATTGAATACTTGACGGTTGCATTAAACTTAATCAATCAATAACATTTTGCACATAACGTTGGTAAGTAATAGATGACGTGGAGGGCGATATCGGATTTTGTATTAGCATAAGACACAGTCTGGTATAATATATGTAATTACAATCCTGCAGCAGAAAATGTGAAAGGGAGGAGTAATGTGATGATTGATTAGAAAATGTTGCCAAGTTACGCTTTAATCCACAGTACCTCACCATGTTAGGTTATTGAATAAGCTACTTGAAACATTACGTATTCGCAACATGCGTTTCAAAACTAACAACGTGGGTGACCTTCCACACTTTCTTTTTTGTTTGCAATCTCCCAATATTCATTTGCTCCTATAAAACTATCCGCCGCTATTCTTGGGTTGACAATTATTCCGTTTGTTCGGTTCCCAACTCATTGTCAGGCATCCTTTTATCTGGCCGTATCTTTATTTTGATTTTGCTTGTATTTGCAACAATTCTGAATCCGTACTATCCAGCCCGTCAGTATCTTTTCTGATATTCTGTCCTTCATTCGTTAGATCCAATAGTACAAGCCTCTGAAATTTCCAAGAAAACCAGATTTTTATCAGAATTAAAAATCCCGCTCACGCAGCTTATTTTTGTTGTTTCGTGTTGCATCTTTTCTTACCATCTGTTTCCATACTAAGGATTTCTTTTTAGCTTCTGCAGGAAATAATTCTACTTAACTTTATAATATGAACATACTCCATGCAGATTGAATGAATTAAAACTGTATTAGAGGAGACGTTGTTATTAGAAACAAACGTGTTGCTTGTATACACAGCACATTTATAACAACAAATAAGTAAATAATTATTTACTTATAAGTACAAGTATTTACTTAGTCAGTATTTATTTTTAATATTACAATAATACAAAACATGAATGAAAATGTATATATAATACACATAATGCTTTTGGGTCACACAACACAGCGGATTGTGATCCAAAAGCATTATGTGTATTATACAGTGCGGACGTAAATTGTGTGCCCCTCCCCGTAACTTTTGAAAGAAATGAGATAGAGAAACGAAACAAAGACGACGTGAAATTAGAGGCAAATTACGATATTTTGGTTATAGCAAGATGCACTGGACTCAAGACGTAAGATAGATGGCGTTGTTATCTTTAAAATTTTAAACGGAAAGTATGTTCTTGCTTGCTTGGATGCTTTTTCTAATACATTGAAAAAACCTCTCAAAGCGAACCCATCGAAAAAACATCATATCCAACACTGTTGATGGATAGAGAAACGAACTAATCCGCTACCTAGTCTTGATCAGGAGATCCCTCCAGTTTCCATCGAAGAAATATCATGTTATCACAAACATACTCGAGAAATAACCACCTAGCTGTGATGGCATCACAAGTGAAGAAAAAATCTATCAAAAGAAAGCAAAAAGACCGTTACGTAAATAATAATAATAACACATAAGTCATGAGTTACTTCCCAGAACCTTGGAAGATAGCTAGAGTAATAAAGATTAAAAGACCAGCAAATCCAAAAAATTAAGCCTAAGTACATATCGGCCAATTTAGTCTACTTTCTTCAATTATCAAGATAGCTGAAAGGAATACACTAAATCCGGACTTAAAACTGAAAGACAGGACCTCAACCTGCATGGATACAAGACGTAAACAGATACATGCATGAAGACTTGGACACACTATTTGGTTACTCACGGTCGATTTCTAACCTCTTATATACTCTTTCCAACCGTACAGAATAGTCGTATCTCGAGAATAATTGCTTCTGGAAGTTGCTCGAATATTGGATTGACCCCTTTGGAATATTCTAGTGTATTCGAGGTTAGTTAATCGTTACATTATGTATATATATACATACATCTGCGAAACTGTACATATAAAGCATAATTAACGCACGACAATTTAGTTTTAATACAACCCGCTGTCGCTTCTGCAAAGTTATCCCTCTTCCCACCACTGAAATACACCCACCAATTACGTAATGACTGCGAGTTAATTAAACTAAATGTAATAGTCTAATGGCCATTAGAAAGAGACGCCAAATTTACTTGGAAATCGAGGGAGTCCCGGTTTATTGCCCGGGGACGATACCAGAGGTCGCCTGCGACGGTAAACCTAAAACGTGCACAGCGCTCAGATTGATACTAAATTGATTGTTAGCAAATATACTTGAAAGGTAAACCAATATGTGTTGCAGATGTAGCCTTGACAATCCCATGACACCTTGTGAATAGTGTTGACTATAAAAGAGTCTCGTCTTTGACAGCAGAAAACAAATTTTTAATTCTTAGTTAATGATATTTAGCAATCTGGATATGTGGAATGGTTTAAACTAGTTTGTTTGATAATTGTTTGGGGTAACCGCTATTGGCGAAAATATTGAACAGTTTCTTCAAGTTTGAGTTTAGAAATTGTTGGAAATGTGCGTGATGCTAGTCTTCATGCTGTTAAATATTTGATTTCGTGGGTGGTTGATGAAATATTTTATAAACCTGCCCAATGCTGAGGCTTTTGATATCAATCCAGAATGATTGGGTTATTGATGGTTCTGACAACCCTAGTGTCAAGGCAAGGTAAACCGTACGAATTGAAAATCGCAGTGGTCGTTAATATTTCTGTCTACACCCTTATATAGAAAGGGGTAATCGAAACGGAAGCTGTGGTGACACTATCCAAAAGTTAGTCCATCACCATGAGTGGTAAAATAGGGCAAACGAGCCTTACAAAAAATATTGTTAAATTAAAAGAAGGTGTGTCTTAAGCAAAATTTATGAGTTTGACGGAAGAATTTTGAGATGGCACAGTTGATGTTATATAATTACCCATTTTTCTTGAAGAATATTTAATACTAATTGTAAAGATATTCGTGAAAAGCGATACAACATCTAATGATTCACCCTTCGATTTGATTTTTCTGATTAATTCCTCGTGTAATCTTTGGATTGTCTCAGTTGGGTCCCGATGTTTGGATTTGTAAGTATTCCGATTCCGAAATACTTTTTGCTGAAATTATTATTCACAACATATTCATGCGGTTCCATTCCGAAAGTCGTACCAACTAAATAAATAATAAATTCCTTTTTCTATTGCCATATAATCACCTCTGGTTTCTATGTGGTTGTTAAATGGGCAAATTAAAACTGTAAAATTACCCAAACTACTGACAGAGAAATATAGCTTGAGAAGTTGATGCAAAATATACGTTGATAGCGTGATAAAAACCTATAAATTAGATGTTGGTTTGTAGGTACAATCTGTGACAAAAATAAACGCGGGATATAATTACATCCAAGCGGTAAATGAAGGCAAAAAATGTTTGACGTAATATCTTATTTATAATATATACGGAATTGGAACACACAGTACGGTTCATTGTAGATTGAAATATCAATTTCTTTCTCTTAATGCATTCATGTGTGAATTCAAACTTTTATAGCATTGATCTTGAGTAATTAATTTTAACTTTAGTTAATGCCAACGTAACTATTATTAGACAATCGATTCTCTACAAATTATATGCTTATTGCGTAACCTAATAATGTTAGCAACATCTTTTAACATCTTCATCCAAATTATCCAATGACTTGAATTATTTCCATCTGCGACTGTCGACCGCGTTTCTAGAGACTTCTTCCACGATTCCAGCGTCTCATCACTTAAACGCAATAAAAATAATTTCCTGGATAACACAAAGTTACGTTGCATCTCCCGAGGGCGGAAATATTTCATAGTTAATAAACTTAACTCTTGTGCATTTTACGTCGACGATTCCAGTGCGATGAGAGACGGTTCGCTAGGCGGGGTTAAGATAAAGGGAATAAATAAGAAAGAAGATGAGATGAGGAAATAGAATAACGCTGGCGAAAAAACGGGCGCTACTGTGTACCAGTGTGCTCCAAGGAAGGGGTTGCGACGGCAATACAGTAGTTACGCTTTAAGGAAGCCGTTCTTGATCTCGGTTAATTTAAGTTTATTCCGACACGGTGTTTCGAGTATGCCGAAGGTAATTGTGTTTTAAAGGCGGGAACGGAAGAAGGAGGTGATTTGCTTTTAGAACGGGTTTTGTTATGAAGAAAAATGAATTTTGTGTTGATTTAGTACAAAAAGGTTTATATTCATTTGCAGATAACAAAATAAGAATGATTAAGGATACGATTAGTTTCAAAATTATTATTTTTTAAATAATTATATAGTATTTACTGCAGACTAGTGTAATTACAGAGTAATGAAAGAATCATTGTAACCATCTTATATTTCAAAAAAAACAGAGAAGAACATGCGAATACATTATTAAACTGTAACTAAGTTAGTGGCCATTGAACGCTTAACGTACGGAGGTCACTTCTTGTCGCTAATAAAAGGCGAAAGTACGCTGAAGAGAAAAAAAAAATTAAATGCTAAATTTGTATCATTCGCGGAATAGTTTCCAACACGTTAGTGATTTATTTTCTGTTAAATATACAAACGGGCCTATTCCTACTAAGTTCGCTATCTCTAATTCAAGGAAAAAGTTCAATGAAATCGTTATTAACTGTCTAAATTTCCTATACAGCACCGTTTTATACATAAAACGACTTTATTTGCAAAAAAAAAAAAAAACGGGAGGTAAGCGGTATCCGGTTCCCAGTTATTAATTTTTTCCGAAAATAATTCGCGTCGTCCTTGGGACTATATAATATACTTCAATTTACATTCTACAAAAAAAAACAAGAAATCCCTTATAGTTTCCGAGATATTTACAAATAAAAATCATTCAAATCGGGTCTGTACCCCGAAATCGGGGTAAGTAGACTGTATATTGTGGTGTAATGAATTAAAAACACTTTGATTCATTTAACTACTTTAATAATGAACTATAGATCGTCTCAACCTCCGATATTTTTCTTGATTTTTTAAAAATTTATAACCTATACATTTAATTACAGTTTTCACTGCTTTAATGGAGCCTGTGGGGAGAAAACGGCGTAAGGGAAACAAAATTCCTGAAGGAGAAGTGTATGATTGCAAATGTTTTAAATTATTTTAATAAAACTATGAATGTGAGTGCTGCCGTTCAAGAAACAAGTACAGCCTTGGGTTGCTAAGAGCGTACAATATATAAAATATAAAACAGGAGCAACAAACTGGTTCATTATCAAGTCTAAAAAACCCCAAGAAAAGGAAAGGCATACAACTAAAAGACTGATTACTAACATATGATGAGAACACGCAAGCACCTATTCGACGTAAAGTGCATAGTCTCTTTTACACAGAATATGCTACGTACATTAAATGCAATTCTTGCTGCTGTCATTGCTGATGATGATCTCTCTACCATCAGTCGAGCCACTTTACATATATTGTTAGACGATATGGGTTACGGATTTAAAAGAAGTAGGGCGTAAAAGTATACTCATCGAACGAGACGACATTATTCGGTGAAGGCACAAATACTTCCGAAGGATCAAGAAATTTAGAGAAGCAGGTACAATTTAGTTCTTACTATTTGACATTTCTGTAACTTTAATTATTTCCGGTCGAACTATAATATATACTGATGAATCATGGGTGAATACAGGGCATGCAAAATAAAACTTGGACAGACACTACAATTCAAAATAGTCGACAAGCTTTTGTCCAAGAATTAAGTATTGGTTTGAAATCCCCAACCGGGCTTGGACCTCATTTTGCATTAGTTCATGCTGGCGATGATAACGGATTTGTTCCTGGTGCTGAATATTCATTTCTCTGCAACACTGCTGATGTTCATTATGAGATGGATTCAGACACATACGAGGATGGATTTATTAAGAAATTGCTTCCAAATATACCGCAGAAGTCAGTGATTGTTCTTGATAATGCTTCCTATCACGGCAGATTAGAAAAAAATTCCAACGGCAGCATGGAGAAGAAACAATATCATTGATTGGCTCCGTGAGAAACAAATACTAACCACTGACGATATGCTAAGAGACAACTTTCATGGCACAAATTAAACCGCAGTATGATATAAGCAGGATTGACGAACTTGCAAAAGAAGAAGGTCATGAAGTTCTTCGATTACCACCTTACCACTGCGAGATAAATCCCATTGAAATGGTATGGGCACAAGTTAAA
>JARFOC010049098.1:0-20949 GCA_031763485.1 Osmoderma eremita | reverse complement strand
TATAATGCCTCTAATACACTCGGATGATTATAAACACTCGTTTCACTCGTGTTTATAACTTTTCATCCTCGTGTATTGTGATGGGCATTATACGCTCATCAAATAATATACTATTATTGCGGCATATTCGCAACTTGAAAAAAAAGACAATTTTTAATAAACTATGTAAGCTAATACGTAAACCAAATTGTAACTGAAGAATGAAGAATTAATCGAGGCCATGGCTCCCTATTTAATTTGCGCTGGTTAAACTTTGATTACTTTTCAATCAAACACAGGTAGGCTAGGTTTCCCCCGTACTAAACCATTGTAATCTGGAAAATAAAATAAAGCATCGCACAAACCATCCCGTCATCCGCACGTTGTGATTCCCGCTTTCTAGAACGTATAAATATGGCGATTTCTATTATGACTAAATCACCGGTCTTAGTTTTATTGATGAATATGTATGGAATTCTCCGTAAAAATCGTTTTTAAACCTGTTTGTCTATGATGTGCGCCTGTGTTATACTATTCAATACTTTTAATGTGTTAACGTAAATATTTTGTCCATATTTTAACATGTCGAATAACATTCGTGTAAGTAATTGTTCAATATAATTTCTTTTTTTGTCCTATCATCAGTCACATGTCTTTTAGTTTGTAGAAGGTTTTAAATAAATACCGAAAGCTCGAGCGAAACAATAAAGTTGTGGTTTGATTGAATTGACTACCTTACCAACAAATTTGATTATCGAATTCTGACCAGTATAGCCGATACTGTCGACCTTTCGAACATTACTTCAACCTTTTTATTTCTGTAGTACACATGCCCAAAATATGCGCCATTGCGATGTAGATACTCTTCTTGACGGTCACGTAGATTTTCAAACATATTCGAGAACACAGTTTGTTGTAGATTCCTGAAAAACGAGACGATCTTCTCACGTAATGCATTCACAGCTCTTGGTGGGTCTGCACTGCTGAACACGTTCTCCTTTAACATCCCCATGGGTAGGCGCCCGGTGGTGTAGGATCAGGGGAATGTGATGGGTAGTTGAAATCAGTCCGGGGGGATACGATTTGACCTTGAAATGTTTCCTGCAGTACTGCTATCGACTGATCAGCGGTGTGGATGGTCGCTCTGTCCTGTTGAAACCATTGTCTTTCTATTTGGAGGCTTCTGCCATGACAAAGTCTTCTGGGATCCCAAATCTGGGGCTTGAGTACCAAGTTCTTATAACGTTCCTAGGTAACAATAAGTCCGTATTTCATCCTCAACGAAATACGAACCCAGCACAACCGTATGCTGACCCTGCACACTATGCTTCTGAACGATAACGTCTGGCCTTCCAAAACCAAGGAACCAAGTTGTTTGCTTATTGATGCAACCCTCCAAGTGAATGTGACTTTCGTCGAACACCATTGCCAAAATTCGTCAACAATACATAATACAATCCGGCACCGAATGCCGGACTTGATAATGGGAATCCACGTATTCCCGAAACACGTGTCGTCCCGACTTAATTAATACTTGTGCGGGAGGAGTAATCCGAACAGTGTGTTTATTGTGCTGCCCCATAGTCCTTGCTATCTTTACTGACTAAGATATAACAATAACCAATTGCAAACAGGAACAAAGGAAATACTGGATACATAGAAAGAATTCTATAGGGATGAATTCAATACAACAACCCCGTAAGAAGAAATAAAAAGAGAATGAATAGAACAACAACAAGAAACAACAAAAGAAGAAGTGGGAGAAGCAATACAGAAGATCAAGAGAGCTAAAAGCAGTGGAGGTGATGATATCACGCACGAGATGAATCCGACAGTGGTTGGGATAGAACGGAAAGGAAGTGAATATAGTAAGAGAAACACCAGTAGAATGGGAAATAATTTAATATTTTCGATATACAAGAAAAGAGCGCAAACTCAATGCGAAAACTACAGAGAAATATTATAAACTAGTTACAAATGATATAGAAGAATATTGGAAAAAACATTAAGAGAATGGGTTGAACGAAAATTGAAGGAAGAACAGGCAGCTTACAGATACGTAGGTACGCGGGATTTCCGGTTATTAAGGTACATTTGTGAATTACAGACAGACTACTTTATTTATAGAAATCAAACTTACACTAAGTAAAAGCGTGAACCGTTAGCTACTTTTCAACATACTCGCCGCCAATGTCAAGGTACTTATCCCAGCGAGGCACATGCTTCTGTAAACCCCCTTCGTAAAAGGTGCGATCCAAATTTGTAAAATACTGCCGTACTTCGTCGTCGTATCCAAACCGTTTACCTGACAAATGAGCTTTCAACAGCCCAAACAAATGAAAATCAGAAGGGGCCAGGTATGGACTATTGGGCGGATGGTTGTTGATGGTTCTTTTCACACACGTTCGGGATCATCGTTCAGAGCTGTGCGTCCAGTTTTGAACTGTTTACACCAAATACTAACTTGTTTTCGACTAATAACGCCTTCTCCGTAAGTCTTCGTTATTTCTTTTTATGAATTTCGGTAGGTGTTTCATTATCTGGATGCAAACAACGAATGACAGACGATCGCAGTTCAAACTTGGAGTATATTTCGATCAGAACTGACATTGTGCGGCTGTCACTGCACACGTTCTACTGAACCTAAGGCAATAACAATAGTCACCTATGCAGTACATATGCACATCTAAAATGCGTGCAAGTTACAACCTGATCAGAGCGACGTAGGCGTAACGTAACGTAAGGCAAACGTACCTTAGTAACCGGACATCCTCGTATATATTTTTTTGTGTTTTTTGTAAAGATGTGTACTAGTACATATATTAAAATAAATAGTCGCAATGAGAGGTTAAACGTTATCAGTACCAATAAAAGACGAAAAAAAATTTGGCACGTTTGGATTTTCCAATATTATAACCCCCGGCTCAAATGGGTCACTTGGACCAGAGGCAAATGTCATTCTCTAAACCGAACTAATTTACCGAGTGGACAGGATAAAATCGTTCAATAAAAAAGCGTAGTTGGATTTCGTTAAAATAAAAGTACTCAATAACAAAAATGAATGAATAATTCCAAATAAAAATAAAACGAAATCTTTTTCGGACGTTTCGTGAAACAGGTGCAGGTCCAATATTGTATGTTGTGCTTACTTACTTACATATTGTATGTTGTGCTCACCAGTTTGATTTCGATATAAATAAACCTAAAAAATAAAAAATACCCTTAGCACCTTCGAGGTATTTTTTTATTTACTATTTTAAACCATCGTATTCTATTATTTGTATTTTATATAAACAAACCTGTTTTTTTTTTAATACATAGGTAGATTGTTAGCAAGCTTAAAACAGAAAAACTATTATTTTTCCATATACAAAAAAATTAACAAATTGGTAATTATGACCAATAACATCATCCATACTGAAGCATACAGAAGATTTTGTTGTGTATTAAAAATACATACGAAATCATGTCTGTTTAGTATTACTTTTCCATATAAAATAATAGGATACGGTCATACGATATCTTAAAATAGTAACAATAATAACAAGAATACCTTACCACCTTGATGAGTGAAGAACTCCAGATACGTATCCTGGCCAGAATCTACAAAGGAAAATAATGTTAGACGTAGCACTGTGGGAAATATGCAGATATGCACCACACAGAACACCACTTGAATAACACACAGAGTAGAGTTCTTCAGTCATCAAGGTGGTAAGATATTTTTATTTTTATCACTTTTCCAAATACATAATAAGAATAACGTTAGCTGCGTGTTTTTCCCTCACTGTAAGTTAGAATAAACCCGAACTGTAATTGTTACATGTTATAAACATTTATTGATGGTCACAGCTTTACAAAAACTTGTTAGTAAATTATTTCATACCTCTTTCCACTTTTCAGCGCAATTTAACAAAACGTTTAGCTATTGTCACATATTTAGTTTAAGACTAAGTTTTGGGTTACTATGACAATTTCCAGCTTACATTTGGTATCGATTATTCTACATTAAATAATTTTTCCTTTACTTGATTTAACGCAGTTACAACAAACTACCACATTGGGATCGACGCTTTACTTATTGCCAAAATCCGAATGATCGTAATATCCCCAGCAAATTGTTTTCACGTACGGTAAAAGTGTGCTAGTGCAGTTCGCTATTTCGACATCCTATTAATTTTTCTTGTTTCATTATGAGTATTTGACGTTTGCTTCCTTTTGTGTCTTTCCAGAGGTTTCGTAGTAACAACAGGTGCACTGTCAAGACTTGTTTAACTTTATTATCAGCTTATCGCAAGTAAGCTCTTCTTTTTAAAACACTTAGGCGTGTAATTTGCTTTAAACTAATGAGTGTCCGGATTTTATTCAAAGTATCTATTAATAACCTCAAGAAAAAAAATTCAAATATCACAACTGTTTTGAGACAGAGGAAATATGAATGACTTTTATTTGAATACTAGGTACGTACAATATATATCAAGCTGTTGTTCGGTTGATTGAAATCATAGATGATATACAACCACATGTTGCTTGGTTATATGCCTAGGAAATGACTAATTATATCAAAATTACATCACGCATCATATTAAGTACATATGTAACTGTATGCATATGCCTGAAATTTAATACTCTAATTTATAAATTGCAAGTAACAGTAAGCAACGATATAAATATTTTTTGTGTTAAAACTTGAAGGTTGAGAGTTCTGTCTAATCTGTCGGAACAAACAGTGACGGCCAGAAAAACAACTTTTTTAGTCACATCCACAAAAATTATCTGTGCATGTACAGCAGGCCACATAAGTATTCATAGATTATCAGAACTACAAACCAAATAAGTGTAAATTTGTTTATAACTAATTTCTTACACCTATAGATGTATTATTTAGAATAGATGTTTATATATATAGTCAATAATTGATACAGATAGAACTCAAATACGAGGGGTGTCCGGTTACTAAGTACGTTTGCGCGACACACCGCCTACGTCGCTCCGATCAGATTGAAACTTGCACGCATTTTAAATGTGCATGTGTACTGCAAAGGTGAATATTGTCATTGCATTAGATTCAGTACAAGGTGTGCAGTGACAGCCGCACAGTGTCGGTTCCGATCGAAACATACTCCAAGTTTGAACTGCGAGCGGTTATTCGTTGTTTGCATCCAGATAATGAAACACCTACCGAAATTCATGAAAAAATAATGAAGACTTACGGAGAAGGCGTTATCAGTCGAAAACAAGTTAGTGTTTGGTGTAAACAGTTCTAAAGTGAACGATGAATCCCGAAGGTGTGCGAAAACAACCATCAACAACGAAAACGGATGAGTCCAAACATGGCTCCTTCTGATTTTCATTTGTTTGTGCCGTTGAAAGCTCATTTGTCGGATAAAAGATTTGAAGACGACGAGGAGGTTCAAGAGGAAGTACGGCAGTATTTTACAAATTTAGATCGCAGCTTTTACGAAGAAGGTTTACAGAAGCTTTTGCCTCGCTGGGATACGTGCCTTAACATTGGCGGCGATTATCTCGAGAAGTAGCTAACAGTTCACGCTTTTACTTAGTGTATGTGTGATTTCTATAAATAAAGTAGTGTAATTCCTTTACCTTAGTAACCGGACATCCCCCGTACAATTATCAGGAACGTAAAACTATTTATACAGAATACAGACATATTTTCAGAGAAATCCTGCTTTCTGGAAGTTATATACAAACACGCACAATTGTACTGATTAGAGATTAAACTTGTTACTTGTCTTTAAACGCAAATAATCCAAGAATAATGGAAATCGGGCACAAGTTAAAGAGATTAAAGAAACGACAGTTCCTAGAGAATTAGTATACCATTAGAGAGTCATTAAACAATACAAAAAGAGAAAGAGATTTGGAGAAAAACAATTGCTAGAAGATTTTCAACAGTAAAGAGAGTCAAAGAACTCCAAAATACAAATTCTATTGCGAATTCTGATACAAGTGGAGCACCAAAAATACAAAATAGAAAACTCTTACAAAAAAAGATGTGCAGAGGAGCGCATAATAGAAAATATAATGTCTGAAGTTCTAAAGCCAAGTAATTTTTGTAGATGGAGGAAACAAGGGAGAATAGTTAATACACCGCAATCTGCAAGCAAGCGTTAAACTCGACGAGGGTTCTCTCGTGGTATCGGGTTGCATGTCGGCGAATGGGGGTGGTTAGTTTATTTTACCGCAATAAAGCCTCCAAGCACCCTGTTTACGCAAGAATGGACCAACCACCGTACATGAATCCCATGAATACTTTCGGCATGCATTGGAGTCACTGAGTAGAAAACGATTTAATAATTATTTCTCTTTTGGCTACTGTAATCTCTCTTAACTTGCGTCCAATTTCTAGTACTTCTCGATTATTTGTCTACATCCCACGCCTTTTTAGTAGAATAGGTCTCAACTCTATGGTATAAATTGTAAAAGAATTAATTTTGCGTCGCCATATTATTCGTAATCCCTTACCTTTTTTTAGAGTAAATGGTGGACATGAAATATAAATGCTGAAGCCAATTTGATTCTTTATCGAAAAATTGTTCAAGTGTTGTATCTCAACCGAAATGAAAAGGTACTCTTTCAATAATATCTGCCAAAATGACATAATATATAAGTATCGATTTTGTATCAATATACAGTCTAGCTTCTGAACGATAGTAGTATATATAGTTGAGTGGTTTTGACGACATTAGTACGGTGTAGAAATGTTTTCAAAGTACATAAAACTGACATTCCTATAAGACCTGTCGTCAGTACTTGTGACCCACCCGCCTAGGGGTTAGCCAAATACGTCGAAACACAATTGGCTCCATACTCAGGATAAGCCGACAGCAGCGTGAAGAACTCCGAACATTTCATATACCCCATATATACTCCAACGCCACAGAATGACCAGAGTAATCGAAGTAAGCTTCGATTTCGAATCACTGTTCACCAACGCGCCTGTAGAGGAGACACTGGAAATCATCAAACAACAACGAGTGCCGCAGGAACTACGGGAAGATCTAATAAAAGCAGCAAACCTTTGTTTCACTAGAGCCTTATTTCCTATGGAACGGAGAGTACTATTAACAAAACAGCTATGCGGCTATTAGTTCGCCTCTCTCACCAATAATCGCGAACATCTTTATGGAAGCTTTCGAACAAGAAGCCGTCAATTCGAGGAGAAAGCCTAGTTGCTGGTTAGATATGTCAACGGTACTGTTGTAATATAGCCGCACGGAGCGCTGAAAGGGTTCCGGTAGCACATTAACTAACAGTACAGCAATATTAAGCGGAAATACTGATCGAGGAAAATATCAGTTTACCATTGCTGTAGAAGGTTGTGCCACATTGACCAACACGTCCAAAGTGTTCAACAAAAGACTGGGTATAGTGCCAAGGTCATATGAAAACCACGAGGACAGAGGAGGAATGAAGGCCAACAAAATCCGATAGTATATGCCTTCCTACCACGTCTCCCTACCAGGCAGGACTCATGGACAGTTCGCAGAAGACTTTCGGAAGGAATAATATCACCACGCGGTTCAGCACACTAAAGAAAATAGAGCAACTGCTTCCACCTGCCAAGGATGTACCAAAAGTGGAGACGAAAGGAACACATGAACTGAGCATTAAAGTACCATTGTGGTAAAAGCTACACCGCACAGACAGGATGTAGCATCCGGTGCAGAGTTACCAGGAACACCTGACTAGAATATACTGAGATGTAGTCCATCAGCAAGGAGACCACCATATAGGTAACAACGACGTACAGATATTTGCCATTGCACCCAGTGCTACCCAAGAATTATACGTGAATCTATAGAAATAGTAAAGAATAGCAACAACTTCAATCGCCAGGGTGGTTACCAGATCAGCAATGCTTGGAAATTCGCAATACGAAATCACCAGACCCCTAAGGATACGGTTCAATGAACCAGAACGTTATAATAAGTATCAGGAGACAACAACATTAGTCTTTGGACAACTTCTGAAGATTAAGTGTTATTTCACTAGAAGATTCAACTAGAAGTTACTACGCCTGCCACCCGAAAAACTTTTCCACTACGATATATGTAGGTGTATATCGATTGTTCATGGTGTTTTTCAAGCCGTTTGAATCACTTCTTTATCGAGAAAATTGTTTCAGATTCCTAGAGTGAAGTTATCTGCTCACGAAAGTTTTTACATTTTTGAGAGCTAAGCTTGTTGTGCATTAATTCATTCGTATTAAGAAAGACAATTTGAGCAGTTATGATTGTCTCTGATTAAGTTGGAAAGCAATTCATTTTTGTTCTGTAGATCATGTCGCCTGGTTATCCTGCAAGAAGAACGTCTTTATAAACGTTCTTCTTACAATAGGAGTTGATACTTATTTATTGTTGTTTTTATTTATGAAGGTTTCAAGCTTACATCAATTATATCCCAAAGAAAATAATGTGTAAGATGAAATTAAGCAACTGTAATTTTGACGGATTTCTCAGCACAGCATTTTTTCACAATTAGCTAACCTTTAGATGATAAGTAGATTCTCACATTCCGAAATTTAATTACCGATCACTCAATTGAATTACCTAAAAGTATTTTCTACTTTTCCTTACTTTCTTAATGCGTAGTTTCCAAAGTTTACATCAGAATTTAAAATATACGAAGCGTGTAGTAGGTTGCATATATGTATGTTGTACATGTAAATATATTCATCCATACATGCAAACATAGGTATACTTAATAAAATCGTTTATACTAGCTTCTATATAAAGAACTATAAATAGGACAGGCACATGCACAGCTTAGATTGTTACTGTTCAGACTATATCAAATGATTTCATTAACATAAAGTTTCTGTTTCCATATTATTAACATACATATCAGGAATTTATATGTACTGCAGGTCTGTACCAATTACGTTTTTCTTAGTTCCTTTGTCTTGTAGAGGAAGTTTCCATCAAAATATTTATTATTTGTTAAACGCTTTTACTCAGAATTACATTTATGTTCTTACATACATAATTTCCTAGCACAACCAATTGTTTTTACTTTGGTACATGATATTGAAATTAGGAGATACACGTCAATTGTACTTTACCTTTATCGGGTTTTCCTCGGTAGATCAAAATCATTTCAGCACTTTCTTGAGGAGAGTAAATCATGTTTAGAATATTATTACTTTTATTATTTATTAGATCATAATAATTAGAGGAGAGTTGGACATAACAAGATACTTAGCGTGCTATGTCCAGTAACTTTTTTTAATATTGCATTTAAAGTAATGACACTTGTTACGTACAATCATTAGTGGTTGCAGCTTATAGTTCTTTTACAGATTTTAACAAGTTTGAGTAAAAACCAGAGGCGAATGCATTTTAGCAAGAAAAGTGTCCCGTTTTGTTAATCTGGTCGGGTAAAACAGGATACTGACTTTTGCATTATATACATTGTATCAACATTTTTTATTTAGAAAATACAATATCAAACAACAAAATTAAACGTTTATTCTTAATGAGAAACAAAATAATTAAATACAAAACAAAATAAGAAACATAACACATAAAATGGTGTAAAATTTCTTACTGGCAAAAGTCAGAAGAATAATCATTGTCGTCACTCTCCTCTTCGGCGCAGGCTCCATGGGGCCCAGCGTTGACAATGCTGACACAATATTCAACCGTCTTGCGATTTTGAACTTCAGCTGAACTTCAGTACAATAGTTGCACTCTGCATTACTGTCGTCTTCTTCCTCCTCTGAACTACTAGCTTCCATTATTTATGATTTCCTTTTTTGTGTTCCTGCTTTATTTTTTCTGAGACCAGCCTTTTTGAAGTTTTAATGTTTTTTGTTGTTGTCAAACATAGGCCTCTTACTCGATTTTCCATTATCGACATTTCAAGTTCTTCTTTATGGGGTGAGGAAACCAACACAGCTGTTTTTACTCATATTTCATCATTGTAGTTAGTTGTTCTTTCGGCATGAGGAATTGGAACAATTTGCTCTGGTGTTATTGCAAATGTATAAGAACATGAAGGAGTCGCATCACGATAAAACATCTCTGTAGTAATAGGACGAGAAATATTTCGTTTTGTAATTGCAGAGGGCGGTTTGTCATCTGGTTTATCTAGTTTCGATAGTCTCCGTGGGGGAGAATGGTAGATTTTGGATGTATCAATTATTTCACCACAGGCTCCTTGATTCTGAGGTTGGGTTTCACAATTAGTGATTTTAGCAGGTTCAAACATCCATTCAGGAAACAGCTCTCTGAATGCTTACGGCTCTCATGAAACCAGTTCCAAACAGCTTGGCTATTTGACTTATAGTCACTGGAGGGGCTGAATGCCCATCTAAAACTAGAAGCACCGAGTGTTCCTTGGATAGTTTTCAAAATTTCATAAAGTTATCAAACCACTTAGAAAATATTTCTTTCTGCATACAGTCAGTTGGATTATAATAAGCCGTACTTCCAAGAAGTGCATCATCTAACAATTCCGGCTTTGTTCTAGCTCTTAGAAAAATGAATAGCGCTCATACAAGTGACCAGGACACCTATGCTATGCTGAAGACAAGCTACCAACCTACCTCTTTCCACGCAAGGATAAGCATTTTGAACGTTTCTTACAGACTGTCATTATTCCCATTTCGTCAACGTTATATATGGGATCTGCGGATATTTTATGTTTCTGAAGGGTTTCAGATAATAATTTTAAGATTTTTTGTACACCTGGCCTGTTAAAACCCATCGCTCTTTTGGCTCGGGAGTTGGAAGTGTAATATTCGGATGGCGTGTTAGAAAACTATATAAACGAGTTTTAGTTGTGTTCCAACTCGTTTCGCTCAGCCAATTGAAAAGCTAAACTTCGTACGTCGTTTAACATAAATCCAAATAATCGTGATTTTATAGTTAAAATATGCGTTACTAATTCTTTTTCTGGTTTCAAGAAGACCGCTCGCTTATGGCGTCCTAGTTCTTTTTTTGCCGAATTATTTCAATCATGTCTTTAACTCTTTTTACCCAAGCCTCTATAGTTGTACGAGGAATACCAAACTCTTTTGATGCCTTTAGGTACCCTAAATCTATTTACATAAAATGCACCTAATATTCTTTAATATTAAAGAAAGTATTTACTTGTATTATTGACTTTTCCCAAACCTCATAAATAGGCACCATATATGAACAAAAATAAACAGTAAGCGCGTTTTGACACTTTCATGGATCACGACTTATTAAGACTTGTTACGACTTGTTAAGATTGAAGTACACTAGCAACATGTAACACCCGCAGCAACACTTTCTGGCAATGGTCGTTCGGCAGATGGTTGCACTTTTTCCCCCAGATGTAAATACTTCAAATATAGTCGCAAACATTTTCTACCAAATTCATTTTAGTAATAAAATATTACGTGTTAGTTTTAACACATAATTTTTTTACAACTTACTTTGTAAGCTTTACACGCTGGATAACGGATAGTGTCATATGTTTGTTCACAGTGGCTAAATTGAGCGTAAAGTCCATGTTGGATTTTTTTTACTTTCAACTGGTGCAGATTGATGTGTTTCCTTCATAACTAAAAGAACAGTATATTTATAATTTCGATTTTCAGTGAGTAGTAGAATATTGGTGTAAACTAACTTGTTGACTTAAGACTGTATAAATAAACGTCTAAGATACTGATTCTTCCGTTGTTTACATATACATTCCTGTTACCCTAGAGATATGTATACCTAGAATATGCTATATATCTTTCCAATGAATACATAATCGTAAATCGCAGATAATGTTTTCGTGTTACACAGTGTATTTCGAAAAACAAATTATATATACTTATAATCACAGTAGAATAAAATTACTAGAAATAAATTTAGTGATAGGTAATATAATAAATCAGGGTAATTTGAAAAAGTTGTTTACAATACCTACATAATAAAATTGTCTCCCAAAGCTGCATTTCGGAGTAGATACAATAACTGTATATTCATGACAGAAGGAATTATTAATCTACAAAAATAGATTTGTGAGCTATTAACAAGCTTAATGTCGACCTAAAAGAAATTTCTGCTTTGGGACCGCAATAGTAAACAAAGCCGCTCTAAACATAAACCTATTTTAAACTTTGGGAAGGTTTTAATTTTTATGTTAATCTCTGCTTAGAGAACCTCGCGTTACGTGTGAGAATATAAATCGTAATGTGTAATTTTGTGGATCAGAACACATTCTCTTTAAAATGGGTGCCACTCCTTACAATTAGTTAATAGCTTGTTGTTTCTATGAAATATGACAAGTCATACAGGGAGATATTTGCGTAACGTACCCCTTTCTTATTAATAAAATAGCATTTGAAATAGTTTACCGGGTTTTCTCTATTTGAAATTCTTTACTAAATCCTTAACAAATGAAAAATTAGTTTCTGTAATACTTCTGTACAAATAAATAATTATTAGTAAATTCTAGTATTTGCAAACGTGGATAGCTTTATTATTAAACCACTGCGTTAATTAGATGTAAAAGAGTATCAATAAATTGTGTTATGGACATAAATACCAATGTATTAGACTAATTACAACATAACTTCTGCTATTTTCTATCAGTTTATGTGACAATTTATAAAATAGTTGAAATAAGATAAATCCCTTCACAACTTTCTGTTTTAGTATAACGTATTTTGAAGTAAGAACTGTAGCCTTGCTTTACAATATTTTTGACCATGTAATGAAACATATACCAAGGTGTATGCTCCAAAATTGATGTTAAACCAAAGATGAGAGGTAGGAGCATGTTATATTAATTTACTTGTACCAGTTGGAAAGCACAAATTAATATAAATGAAATTTTTATTAATATGGAATGGATCGAAAACGTATTTCAAATTTTCTTTGGTTTGGGGTAGTTAACTTGTAGTATTCAGTTAAAAGAAACTTTTGATATTGTGTCGGTCAGAGATATTTATTGTTAGGAAATTTCAATTGTTTTCTGCAATATTTCTTTAAAGAACATATTTCCAGTAATAAATGCATATTCAGAATACTGTTACAATATAAGAAGGTATTCATGGCAGAGCAGATTGCTTTTATTTTTTGAACTGCTTATGCACTGACAACAGTACGCACAATAATCTTTTTAACCATCTTGACCTTTTGAAATTTACTCTTCAATTAGGTAATTTTTATATTATTGGAATTTTGAAGTTATGATGGCAATCGTATAAAGGTTTCTAATTTCTACCTTAAAAAAGATTGTGTTTATACATACTTGTTAAGGATTTAAAGCGATTAAAACTCCTTGAAATGAAGTAGTGTTAGTTCCAGAGAAGTATTAAACAAACATTCGAAAGGAAAATATGTAAACTATAATCAACGGACGGCAGTCAGTTTTATAATATAAAAACACTAATATTAGCCATTCTAGAATTTGAAAGAGGTTTCAAAGGTGTTAAATTCACAGTTCACTATTTCAATATTTTTCTCGGCCCAAACCGATAGCACATTCTGTTAAACAGTGATTGATCAAATGTTAAGACTTACTCCGACTCCGTCATTATTGAATTTTGATAAAGCGCGAGTATGCGATATCGTAATCATTTGCTCCTTTGATATTATATGCGGTCATTGAATGAATATGTACTTTCGTCGATGCGTACACTATTAGTATATTGATATTAGCTCTCCGTTTCCATATACACTACACATGCTTGCGTGATGTTAAGTAGAGTTTGAAACAAACGCGCGCGGTCTATTTCTAAATTCAACCCCATGTCCATAAACTACACACCTCACACACGAATTGTTAAACTGTTTAGACGTTTAGAGGTACGGCTGAACTGTGTTTTCGTGTTCTAATGAAAATCAACGAACCTCTATATTTAAAGTAGTCTGGTGTGTAGACCGTATTCAGCGGAAAAAACTTAGTTTTAGTGCGCGGCCGTTCTGAATAAGTCCGGTTCCTGAAACGTGATGACGTGTTTCGCTCTTTCTTTATTCGCTGTAGCGCTCGTGGTGTCACTGATATCTTGTCAATCTCCTCAGTACTGCAGGCTCTATTACGCGGAAGACGAAACGCACATCGAAACTAACAGCACCATCGCCAGCGACGAAGGTGACCAATTTAAATTTATCGAGTACGAAGCACCAGCTGATGGTTGCGTTTGTGATAACAGTCGGTGCCTGATAAAATGTTGCCCGTACGGTGAAACGATTAATCAAGAAATAAATTGCGCTAAAACGAACAACTCACTTTCTTACAACTATGTCCTACATGATGTTACAAAAGAAGTCGATATCAGAAGTTTTAACCTTGTATACGTCTTTAACGCCTCTTGTTTCGAAATGCAATCCGAAACTTACCTCCAACAGGATGGAACTTTATACCTTAGGAACGAAGATGTTTATTTATCTCAGATAGAGTTCTGTTGGGATATTAACGAATACGGGCAACCAACGCAGTGGGAATGCGGTTTCAGCACTTCACTAGATTCGCTTGTACAAGGTATGCATGAGATATAACAGCATTTCTCCATTAGATGATAATGGAAACTAATTAATTAATCCTGATTTACATCTTTTTTTTAACTTCCTTTATTTAATGCAATGTGTGTGTTACAAAACAATAAGCAATATGATTATGCGCACATAGGATGTCTAACATAGAAGAAGCTACACCCAGACACAATTTAATTAAAATTTGTTTTGTTCGTGCGCAAGAGAATTTGACTGAAGATACGTTAATAATATAGCAACACAAATTATAACGGTCTGATAAAATTATATTTGTATTTAGTTTATTGTTGTCGCTGGGAGTTTCAGCGGATCTAGTCTCTTTAGTATTCTAGAGGTTATTATTGTTATTGTTTCTTTAACTGTCTTCGGATATTGACTTTAGAATTAATAGTAATTTACGATATTGCTTTAGAAGGGCTAATGGCCGCTATTATATATTTTTGCTGGAGTGTATTAATGTTGAATTTGCGGTTGCATCATTCTGCAATAGAATTTACCTGTATTATACCGTTTTGTTCCCTCTGTACGCACATCAAACATACCTTGTTTGGTATACTATACTACAACTAATCCATGTAAAAGAGGTTTATCTTAAAAGATGGAAGCGGACAAAGTCCACATTCCATTACAATGAATTTCACCGTGTTCGCAGATTATTAAAGCAACAAACAGATTGTGCTTATAGAAGGTACATTCGCAGGGCGGAAGTCGACATTAAAACGAATCCAAGATCTTTTTGGTCTTTTATTAACAGCAAAAGAAAGAAAACGAGGATACCTGGTTTGATTATGTCGGGGCAGAATGAGTTATCTGACCCATAATATATTGTAAATGCTTTCGTGGATGAATTTGCAAAGGTGTTTACTGCGGGTACATCTCGGATTACACCATCGTTCTCGTATCATCCCTCATCTAACGTAGGTCTTATTACCGAAGAAAATGTTTCCATAAGCAAGAAAATGTTTCTTGATACTTGACTGTTCACCAGCTTTTAAATATCCTTTAAGTATTTTATTCAACTTGAGCGTCAGCACTTCCACATTTCCAATCTACTGGAAAGTGAGCAAAGCTGTACTCATTTTTTAAAAAAGGCAAGATATTAGCAACTACAGACCTATTAACATTATTTGCAATTTTGCAAACATATTTGAGCACATATTATACACTAGAATACTACTACTACTAATGTTAATTCAACGATATCTAGATACGGATACGGGTGAACATGGTTTTATGGCCGGTAGATCAACCATAACCAATTTAGCCTGCGTGACACAGTACCTTACATCGCACCTAGATCACCAAGGCCAGGTGGATGTGCTTTATACTGATTTCAGTAAGGCTTTTGATAGTGTTGATCAAGGTATACTGCTAGCTAAGTTGGATAGTATTGGTATGTGTTCATCCTTCCTGCGTCTAATTTGCTCTTACTTATCCCAAAGAGAAGGCTATGTTTTCTACAATGGATACTCGTTAAGACTCTTTCAGTTATCGGCAGGGGTGCGTCAAGGGTCTAACTTAGGACGGCTGTTTTTTAGTATACATATGAATGATCGTCTAAGCAGCTTAAACTGTAACTCTCTGGCATACGCGGATGATTTAAAAATTTATCGCACAATTGAGAAGAATGGTGATTGAGTATTCTGCAAAATAACTTGAATATTTTTGGAACCTGGTGTGAACGCGATAGAATTTTTGTAAACACCAGCAAATGTATAGTAGTTTCCTACACGAAACGTCATAATAATCTACACTATGACTATTCTCTACTATCAGAACGGATCTCGAGGGATTGTAAAGTAAAGGATTTGGGAGTTCTATTCGATGCACATCTTTCTTTTGCTGGCCACATTAAATGTATGACATTAACCGCATCCAGGAACCTTGGATTCCTTATAGGAAGCTGTCGAAATTTCGAAGACCCACACGCATTGAAATCCTTGTATTATGCTTTGGTATGAAGTCGACTTGAGCATGGTTGTCTTATATGGTTTGCACGCTATGTCTATCAAAAGTTAGCTGTGGAGAAAATACAAAGACGTTTTTTAAAATTTCTAACGTATAAAATAGACGAGACTTACCCTGCTCGGAACACGGATTACGGGCTGTTACTGGATGCTCAGAATTTTCAAAGCTTGTCTGACCGTAGAAACCTATACAGCAGTAATTTTCTCCTTACAGGTGGGAATGCTCCTAAGGTAAACGTGGGGATTTGGAATTGTTAACTTTGGCTCGTCGCAAGCGACACCATTATTCAAATTCGATTAGATGATTTTGAGGAAGGCGAGACGTTATTCTAGAATCTACGTGTGATGCAATAACGACGACGTCATTTGCATATGTTGCAATTGACTCACAAAACCCAGTTGGCATGGTAACGCGCCATGCTTTCTTTTCCAAACAAAACAAATTACTTCAAACATAATCATCATTCTTTTGAAATTGATTGCTTAGTTCTTCGCAAGTTGTTATTTTCCTGGTTTTCTAACAACATAACTGCATATTATGGCATAATATTATTGTCAAAGATTACACTGGTTAACAATATTTTTGTCCCAACCACAAAAATCCCTGATTCCCATATATTTTTGCATGCTGAAATCAATTATGTTTACAGAATTTCTCCATCGCCCTTAGTTTTTATGTTCCAGGATATTCGCTTATCCACCTGAAATATGCATTCATAGATATGTAGTATAGCAGAACATGTCTTGACGTTATTTCAGTTGTTGGCTAGAGCTCGGAACTAATCAAGCAGCATGCAATGGTTAATGCTTGAACATGTCTTGGCGTGTTAAGACCTGCATTTCCTATTCCTAGATAGCATCTCTTGTTATTTCAGCTGTCGGCCAGACCTGGATGAATGAACATATACGCTGACGTTGTTAACGTTTTAAAGAGTGTTGCGTTATGGTGCGTTCAAGCTATTGTAGTGAAACTGCGAACATTTAATCACCTGTAAAAATGCCAAGGAAATGTGTAAACCACCTTGAACTCTTTTTGCTATATTTGCGGCGAATCGACATTTAAATATAAAAAGGGCCTTTCATACCTCCCCTTAAAAAGTGCTATGAGCAGTATTTCAAGTGTAAACTGGGTAATGAAGACAGAAGCTCGGCTCCCCATATGTGTTACGTGTGTCAGACTTCTCACGGCGTGGGAAAAAGGTAAACGACATATGCCTTTTGCTATTCCTATGATGTGGAGGAAACCATCAGATTATATTACCGATTGCTAATTTTTTCTAACAAATATAAGCGGTAGTATTTCTAAATCTAAACATACTGTAAAATATCCTGATATTCCATCTGCACTGAGACCAGTACCTCACAGTACGGAATTACCTGTGCCTAAACCTCCACAAAACATGACAGTAAGCGACGACGAAAGTGCTGATAATACCAAGACAAATTAAGCCCTGCTATGTTGAGCATTAATATGTAGTGTTTTTTAACTTTAATAGAGCGTAAGATTTTAGGGTATATTCAAATCCGCAAAGGTCCTAATAAGGTTGGGTATATAGGGATTGCTCAGCCTTTTAGAGATGCAATTAAGTTATTTTGTAAAGAGCAAACTTATCCTTTAATATCTAATTTTAGCATGTATTATGTAGCTCTAATTTTTAACTTATTTCTTTCTTTAATTTTATGATTATGTATACCTTTTGTTACTTTATTATTTAATTTTAATTTAGGTTTTCTTTATTTTTTGTGTTGTTCAAGGTTAAGGGTATATACTATTATAATTTCGGGTTGATCTTCTAATTCAAATTATGCTTTATTAGGGGGTATTCGTTCAGTTGCTCAGACTATTTCTTATGAGGTTAGGTTAGCATTAATTTTACTATCATTTTTGTATTTGATTACGGGGTTGAATTTATTAGATTTTATAAAGTATCAGTTTATAGTTTGATTTATTTTTTTATGCTTTCCTTTAAGAATAATGTGAATTGTTTCTAGTTTAAGGGAGACTAATCGAACACCCTTTGATTTTGCTGAGGGGGAATCTGAATTAGTTTCTGGGTTTAATGTTGAGTATAGAAGAGGAGGACGCTGAAGAGAGATGTATTTACCATATTTTTTGAATGAAAAATAATGTAATACATGTACTTCGTTAAAATACTTAATAAGAGGAAGACTTTTACTTAGTCATTTCATAACAAAACATTAGCCTACTATTACAGCGTAATCGTAACACAATATAAGTTAATGTCCGTAGGTATTTGCATTAATCAATTTATTTCTTTAACTTAGATTTCCTTGAAAAATATGTGCACTTCTGCTTACTGCGGTGAATACAAACAAAGCACATCACAGATTTGTTAATATGATAGAATACGGTGCAAAAAATAAACACCATACAATACAAGCTGCACACAAATTTAGAAATAAAGCATTTTCCAAGGAAGTCGAACGACGTGGGCATAACGCGTAGCTTGTAGCTTGTTTTGTTTGGAAAAAGGTTCACAGAGTTGCCATTTTTTGACGTCAGCACTAATGCTCTCAATGGAGAAGAAAAGTGATGACGTCGATTTGTTTTGTTTGGAAACCTACGCAGTGCCGCCAACACCGTAAAATGATTAAAAGAACGATAATACAAGAGTAGCGGTCACAGAACAGGAAAACGGCACACAAAAGTTCTACAAAGTAATACAAGAATCAGCATTGGAATGACAAGAGGTAGATTTATATAGGTTAATTTTAGTCACGTTTTTTTATGGGTTTGGAAACTTACAGTGTCGCCAAGAGCGTAAAATGATTAAAATTTCGTATATTAATCATTTAACCGTT
This sequence comes from Osmoderma eremita, assembly GCA_031763485.1. Taxonomy (NCBI): domain Eukaryota; kingdom Metazoa; phylum Arthropoda; class Insecta; order Coleoptera; family Scarabaeidae; genus Osmoderma; species Osmoderma eremita. The sequence goes on along the minus strand of JARFOC010049098.1, from coordinate 1,697 downwards.
GACGAGACTGGGTAGGTCGTACTCCCTGGCAGAACTAGAGTGCTACCGTTGATTTACGGTTTAAATCAATGAAAATAAAGCAAAAACGTTATTAGATTTACGTTTTTGGAAGTGCCTGATGTGTTTTTAGAGATCACGTAGGTATAATTCATTAAACAGTGTCAGTTTTACCCCGACCTCTGTTTCGACTGTATTAGCGGTACAAAACTTTTATTGAAATTTAACTGTCACACAAAGGATTGAAATTGTAATCGATGCAGGTTTAAGACTAGGACTCAGAAGGAAGTATGGGATTTATTTAATTCAAAATATCCAGATCGCCCTCTCAGTTCAATCACTAAGATTGAGTCTAAATTTAGAGGAGAAACCCCAATGATGCTAAAGATATTCCAAAACATGGGCGTCCAAAAGTTAGTGAAGATTACAAACTGAACATTTTATTAAGTATAGAAGAGAATCTTCATAGTACGTCCCGATTGGCTTTATTAGAAAACGAAGCCAAGCAACGGTGCCATGAGGAAGCAAGGATACCATCCCTACAAAATTCAACTCGTGCAGGAACTGAACGAAGACGACCGCGACCGGCGACTATAGTTTTCTGCAAATCCTTTTTTTTGTCGCAATGGCAGCGTGAACCGTAGAAATTGCAAGTATTGGAGTCGATTAAATGCTCATTGGATGCTTGAGGCACATACTCAATATTCGCTGAAAATAAATGTGTGGGCTGAAATAGGTGATCATAAAACAGTAGGACCTTTGCTTTTTGAAGGAGCACTTGTAGGAGAAAGGCATTATAAAATTACTTTACCCCAGCGCCTGTAGCAATTATTCCAAACGACAATGAGACTGACCTTTCAAATAATACCACATGATTTCAGCATGATGTCGCACTCCTCACTATGCGCGCCCTGTTTTTCTGGACAACTGCTTTCCTAGGAGGTGAATTGGCAAAGGAGTTCCGATGGAAGGGCCCGCGAGATCCCTAGATCTTCCGCCCCTGGTTTAGTTTTATGGGGTTGTTTAAAGTCCAAGGTCTACGCCAACAGGGCACAAAATTTAGCTAAGCTGCAAAATCGGATTAGAGATGAAATGGGCAGAATTAATTAATGATTCGAAATGCAGAAGAATTTCTATACACAGATTTGCGTATTGCCAAGGTGTCAGTAGCCGGCTGCTCGAATATTTATTCTAATAATCGTATTTGTAAATGAGTTTTTGTTTATTATAAAATTTACGTTTTCTAACAGTCAATTGTCATTTACTCGAACAATTTCTCATCTCTAGGTGGCAACAGTGTTATGCTGTAGTAAGATGATAAGATTTCTCAAAATCAAGCAAGAAAATAGGGGGTTGCCATTCAAGACAGGGTTGATGACGTCATTACTCAAAAACAAATGTTGGTTGAAAATAGATTTTCATGCAAAAATGTGTCTTTAACAAAAAAAATCAATGTTAGAGGATTTTTCCCAAAAAATTTTATTTCTCTATTACTAAAGGTATTCTATTCTTTAGGTGCGCAGAGTATATTGCCTGTGGGAATTGGGCCTTCATTTTTGGAAGCAGTTCCTCGGCAATTCCTGGCTGACGGACATTAAAAAATATATCTGTACAACTACCCTTTTTTATTATTATTCTATTAAAGGTTAGAAACGTTTTCTTACATAACACACTGTATTTGATACACACATTTAACATAC
>JARFOC010049087.1:6959-20953 GCA_031763485.1 Osmoderma eremita | reverse complement strand
GAAGCATCGGAATGACAGGAATCAGGTAATCTGATTTTTTCTTTTTATCTTTTACGAAGTAGACTGCTAACGGAGCAATGGCTATAAATGTAATGGTATTTTCTTTTGAAAAAATACCGATCAAAAAACAAGCAAAAATGGCAATTAAGTACCCCCCATGATGTTTCTGAACATATTTCAGGGTAAACCAGATAGCAGTGGCTCCTCCCAGCATACTTAAAATTTCATCTCTTCCTTTGATATTCGTTACAGCTTCCGTATGAAGCGGATGCAATACAAAAAGCAGGGTAGCAATGAAAGGAAGGGAGTAATACCATTTTTCGTGATTATATTTCGAAAATATGCAGGTTAAGATGTTATATATGAGTATACAAAGAAGTATGTATAGTAGTATATTTACAGAATGGCTTATTACAGGAAGAATGCTGTTGCTGAAGAGTTCCTCGTTCTTCGGATCTTTGTCGAATCCCACTTTAGATTTTAAATTACCGCCAAATAATTCGTATTCCGTAATAAAAGTTAATTGAGAAAAAGGACGATATCGCCCGCCGGCTACTTTCGTATTGCTTTCACCAAAATACCCGTTAAAAGAGTCTTGGGTCATTACTTTGTTAATTCCGGTAAAACCTTCCAGCGTATAGTTATTTTCAAAGATAATCATCCGGTCGTCTAAAGCGTATTTCAGTGTCAACGAATTACAATAAGACAAAATAACGAGTAATGTAATGACTAGCGGACGAATATACTTTGTGTCGAATTGCTTCATGGTTATCCTTAATTTTTGATCATCTTTTTAACAACGACTGATTTATTCGTTTGGATTTTAATGATGTCAAACCCGCTTGTGTATTGAGAAACTGAAAATCTCCATACTTGGGGAGTTAGCGAAATTGTGTTCAAAATTCATTTCCGGATTATAAACCGAAATCACGGCAATGTTGTTTATAGAAGAAAATGATTGAAGATAAGCAACGTTATCGACAGGATTCGGGTATAGGGTTACGGAACTTTCTGGTTCGAAATAGTTTCTGATTCCTAAGGCCTGTATATATGGATTTGGGGAATTCAACGAGCTACCTATTTTGCATACAGGGATACCGGTAAGATGTGTTCCTAAGGTTGTAGCAGATCCTACAAAGACTAATCCATTGTCTGATGCCGGGATGATTTGTGACAGATAAGTTTCTCCGTTATCACTGAATCTTCCGTTAGAGTAGAGCATTTGGGAGTGGTCTTGTGATGTGCCGTGGAAGATAGCCGAAAGCCTCGAATCAAGCCTCGAGGTAACCGCACCTGCTACGATTGTTCCGTATAATCCTATTGCAATGGAAATATAGTTGCCATCTTTAGGTAAATGAGCGGGGTCGTAGTAGGTATAGCCGACAAGGTTGCCGGTGGAATCCGTGTCATACGTTTCCTCTACGATTACAATGTTTTCATCCGGAAGTTCGGGAATGGAGTATTCGAAAATACAGCCGTTGCAGGGTAGATGTTCGTACCATATCCGCTCAAACATGGTATCTGTTCTCATCCAGAATGGTTGATAGATGCCATTTTCATCCACCATGCTTCCGGTAATGAGAAAATCTCCATTGGATGCTTGCCTTAAAAATCTCGCATCATATAAAACATAATCATTGTGAATTTTATAATAAACCGGATAGCCTAATTTATCTGTTCTTATTAGGATCATAGCGGTGTTTCCTATATCCTGTCTTATATTACCCAAGATTACATATCCTGAGTCACTGAACTGTATAATACTTTTTCCATAGGTATAATCGCACAATCCGTCCGCATGATCGAAAATGACGGTTTGGGCAAAGCTTCTGTTTGTTATTAAAAGAACGAGTAACAGGATCGTTTTTTTCATGATGCTTTACATGTCATTCTTTATAGCTTCCCTGATTTTGAGTAACTTTAGTAACAAAGGACGAAGTTCCTGAAGCGGAAGCATGTTGGCTCCGTCGGAAAGTGCGTGAAGAGGATCGGGGTGCGTTTCTATGAAAATGCCGTCAAAACCTACTGCAATTCCGGCTTTTGCTATTGTTTCAATTAAATCGGGACGGCCGCCTGTAACACCCTGGGGTTGATTCGGCAGTTGCAGTGAGTGGGTGCAATCCAACACGACAGGGCAACGATTGGCCTGTAACGCTTTAATTCCCCGGTAATCCACGATGAGATCGTGATAACCGAAGGAGGTTCCGCGTTCAGTGATCATAACATGATCATTTCCGGCATTCCGCACTTTTTCGACAGCAAACGTCATTGCTTCGGGAGAAAGGAACTGCCCTTTTTTAATATTTACTGTTTTTCCGGTTTTTGCGGCGGCTACCAATAAGTCTGTTTGCCGGCAGAGAAATGCCGGAATTTGTAAAACATCTGCTACCTGGGCGGCAAACACAGCTTCTTCTTCGGTATGGATATCGGTAACAACAGGAAGCTTGAAATCGGATTTGATGTTTCCCAGAATATCCAATGCTTTCTCATTCCCAATCCCTGTGAAGGAGTTTAAAGACGATCGATTGGCTTTTTTGTAAGAAGCTTTGAAGAAGTAAGGAATTTTCAGGTCAGTGCAAATGTTGGAAATGGTTTGGGCAATGTCTCTTGTAATGGTTTCATTTTCAACTATACATGGACCTGCTATTAGAAAAAAAGAATCGCTGTTTAGCATCATGTAAAGTGTTTAAAGTGCAAAGATAGTGATTCTGCGTAAAAGTACAACTATGAAGTACGTTGTGCTTTTAGAACTATGTAAATAAGGGTGCGGAAAATGAAGAATGATTTTCAGAAAAGTATGCTTTTTGAATCGATTCAAATACTTTTGAAGGAAAGCTATACTATAAAAATGAGGGCGCCCAGAATATTATGGCGCCCTCATTTCATAATTACTATTTGTGCTGATCTTACTTCATAATCAGTTTAAAGTTCGATACCGTACCGGTTTGACGGTTGATAATTCTTACTGTATATAAACCTACAGGAAGACCATTCCGTTCGATAGTATTGTTCCCTTCGGCATATTCTGCTTTTGCAAGTAAAAGTCCGATAGAGTTATAAATTTCAATATTAACGGGAACATCACTTTTGATTACAAAATAATCTGTGGCAGGATTCGGATAGATGGAAATATTTTCCAGTGTGCTCTCTTTAATTCCATCAGTAGAGAAAATATCCTGGTTATCACGTGGTATGATATAATATTTTCCGTGGCTTAAAGTATTTACTCCGGCAATGTTTTGATTTCCGGAAGGAACGATACCTGTAACTACATTATAAATGTCCAGATAAACAAGGGAATCTTCAGTAGTTCCAGGGTTCAGGCGATATTTTTTACCATTTTCGAATGTAAGAGTTCCATTAGCATCACTGAAAGTCACGTTATTAAGTTGAATAAGTTTACTTTGATGATTTACCATGAAAGAATTGTCTTTTAATTCATCAGAAGTAACAACTAAAGGAGTAATCTGATTTCCTTGCGAAATTATTGAAGGAACATTTTGTGTAGGAATGAATTGCAGAAGTCCGTAATAGTTAGTCAGAGTTCCGTAAATATCTTTAATGTTATCTCCTTTTGTCATAGTGGTGGTGATAATTCCATTCGGATCATCAATTAAAACAGCAGCACCGGCATCCTGAATCCATTTTTGGTCTCTTTGTGAGCCTGTTGCGGTAATGGTTACCTCACTCATAAGTTTGTAAATAGTTGTTCCTGTTGTGATTTCACCATCATTGAGAGTCATTTTAGTTCTCAATTCGCTGATGTTTGCTACTGAAATAGGAGCATGATATGTGAACGTGATAGAGGAATCTGTCATAACATTTCCGGCTATATCTTCAATATTGCTAACCGTTAAGGTATACTCTTCTTCTGCTGTCATGGCAGGATTCAGGGTCAATGTTATACTATTGGATGCAAGTGAAGCCGCAGAAACGGTTATCCCTCCGGTAATGGTATAATTCGTGGCGGTTTCAGCAATCGTTTGATTTAAAGGTTCGCTGAATGTCAGTTTGATAGACGTTTCCGAAACAGTTTGCAGAGTTGTGATTTCAGGAGCAGTCATATCAGGAGACGCTGTAATATCACTATTGCCGCGTGGAATAATATAATAAACGCCACGGCTTAACGTGTTGATTCCGGTAATATCTTGTTCTCCGGAAGGAATCACACCTGTTACAACATTATAAATGCTGAGATAAACAAGCGAATCTGTGGTAGTTCCGGGGTTTAAACGGTATTTTTTCCCATTTGCAAAAGTAAGGGTTCCATTAGCATCGCTGAAAGTTGCATTCGAGAGCTTTATTAATTCGCTTTGATGTTGTACCATATAGGTTGCGTTTTTCAATTGTGTAGTGGTGATTTCTAAAGAAGCGACCGTGTTTCCTTGCGAGATTACAGAAGTTACATTTTGCGTAGGAACAAACTCTAAAAGGCCATAGTAATTGGTTACGGTTCCATATATATCTTTTATATTATCTCCAATGACCATAGTCGTGGTGATTTTTCCATTCGGGTCGTCAACCATAACCGCGCCTGTTCCATCTTGTATACATTTTTTGCTTCTTTGCGAACCGATTGCGGTAACGGTCACTTCCCCCGTGAGTTTGTATGTAATAGTTCCAACAGTAGATTCATCAGGATTTAAAGCCATTTTTGTTTTTAGTTCTGCAATATTGGCTACCCAATTGCTGGAAGGAACTCCAAATATAATCGTCATGGTAGAATCCGGCATAATGTTACCTGTCGTATCCTGGATATTGCTGATTGTCAAATCGTATTCAACACCTTCTGTCATGGCGGGAGTTAATGTTAAGGTTACGGTTTTATTCGTGAGTGAAGCGGTTGAAACTGAAATCCCATTGGTCAACGTATAATTGGCAATGTTTTCGGCAATACTTTGGTTTAACAATTCATTGAAAGTTAAAGTGATAGAGCTTGGAGATGCGATTTCGGTATGTGTTATTGTCGGAGGATATACATCCGGTCCTAAAGGTAAACCGGTAATCTGGATATTATCGAAACGGTTGTTAGCCGAAGTGCTGCTGGCTCCTGACAACGTAACTTTGATATAAACATTTTCCTGGTCATTAATATCCGAAATAGAAGATAAATCGAGGCGTTGAAGAACCCAGGTGCTTGCGGCAATATTTCCTGTGTTATTATCGGATATCGGAGTAAATACCGATCCATCTGTACTATATGACCAAACATGGTTATTGAATCCTGAAGCAGATCTCATTACGGCAAACGAAAGTACAATATCTTGAAACTCTTTCGTAGAGAAATGATATACAACAGATTTTCCATTTACACTTTGATTAACCAATGCAAGCGCCTGTGAGGCAACTTCTCCGGTAACTCCGTTTACCGTTGTTCCTCCGAAGCTATTTAATTCTCCGTTTTGTGTCCATGAAGAAGAACCATGAGTGCCGTCGGTATACAATCCTGCAACATTGACTTGGGATCCTCCATTTGCCAGGATAGAAGTCGGTGTGTTAGGAGAGGCTGCAAGAGTCGGGAAAGAGAAGTAAGCCAATAAAGTTGGGCTCACAGGGGCGGCAGTATAGGTGAAAATGATCGAAGAATCAGGCATTATTCCTCCTGTTGGATTTTGGATATTGCTGATGGTTAAGGTATATTCTGTTCCTGATGTCATAGCCGGGGTTAATGTAAGAGTTACCGTATTGGAGCTAAGAGTTGCAGTAGAAACGGTTATCCCTCCGGTTACTATATAATTGGCGGCTGTTTCTGCGATGGTTTGATCCAGATCCTCATTAAATGTCAATTCAACAGTTGTTGCAAAAACGATTTCGTAATCGGTTAATTCCGGTACAGGAATGCTGTATGTGAAGGTGATGGAAGAATCAGACATACTATTTCCGGCTATATCCTGGATATTTTGCACGGTTAAGGTATACTCGGTTCCCACTGTCATGTCGGGAGTTAAAGTCAGGGTTACGGTATTTGAAGTAAGAACCGCTGTAGAAACTGTTACTCCTCCTGTTAAGGTATAATTGCCGGTATTTTCAGCGATCGTTTGATCTACTGCTTCATTGAATGTTATACTCAATGAACCTGCATCGATAATTTCGGTACTGGTAATTTGCGGAGCAGTAACATCCGGCCCTGAGGGGAATCCGGTAATTTGAATATTATCGAAACGGTTATTTCCTGAAGCAGCGGAAGCACCGGATACAGTAAGTTTGATGTAAACATTTTCCTGATCGATAAGTGCCGGTATTGATGATAAATCGACAGTCTGTGCAGTCCATGTACTTGCAGTAATATTTCCTGTGTTATTTCCGGTTATCGGAATATAGCTTGAGCCATCCGTACTATATGCCCAAGTGTGATTATCGAATCCTGTGGCGGATCTCATCATAGCAAACGATAATGCAATATCTTGAAATCCTGTGGTAGACAAATGAAATACAGCAGATTTTCCATTTGCACTTTGATTAACAAGGGCAAGGGCTTGTAAGGAAACTTCTCCGGGAACTCCGTTTATCGTTGTTCCTCCGAAACTGTTTAATTCACCGTTTTGTGTCCATGAAGATGAACCATAGGTGCCGTTCAAGTAGAGTCCTGCGGTATTAGCCTGAGCTCCTCCGTCTGCCAGGATAGAAGTCGGTGTGTTAGGAGAGACTGCAAGAGTCGGGAAAGAGAAATAAGCCAATAAAGTCGGGTTCACAGGAGCGGCAGTATAGGTAAAAGTGATCGAAGAATCTGCCATGATAACTCCTGCCTGATTTTGGATGTTGCTAACCGTAAGTGTATATTCTGTTCCCGATGTCATAGTCGGGGTTAATGTAAGAGTTACCGTATTGGAGCTAAGGGTTGCAGTAGAAACGGTTATTCCTCCGGTTACTATATAATTGGCGGCTGTTTCTGCAATGGTTTGATCCAGCCCTTCATTAAATGTCAATTCGATAGATGTTGCAGAGGCTACGTAATAGTTGGTTATTTCCGGCGCAGGAATAGTATAAGTAAATGTGATGGAAGAGTCTGCCATTACATTTCCGCTAAGATCCTGAATATTCTGAACGGTTAATGTATATTCGGTTCCTATCGTCATGTTTTGATCGAGGGTTAGTGTTACGGTTTTAGAAACAAGAGCCACTGTGGAAACGGTTACTCCTCCTGTTAAGGTATAATTGATAGCATTTTCAGCAATTGTCTGATCTAATTCTTCGCTGAAAGTTAATGCTATTGAATTAGCAGAAGTAACTTCAAAATCAGTTATTTCCGGTGCAAAAGTATCATCGGCATTTACAATATCAGCATTGCTACGGGGAACGATGTAATATTTTCCACGGGAAAACGTGTTTATTCCGGTGATATTTTGTACGTTAGATGGAATCACTCCTGTAACGACATCAGAGATGCTAAGGTAAACAAGAGAGTCTTCTGAAGCCCCGGTATTTAACCGGTATTTTTTTCCGTCGGTAAAAGCTAGTGTTCCGTTAGCATCCGTGAAAATTACATCAGAAAGTATTATTAACTCACTTTGATGGTCATCCATGAAACTGGCGTCTTTTAACTGGGTAGTCGTGATTGAAAGAGGAGAAACACTGTTTCCTTGTGAAATTACATCTGTTACGTTTTCGGTAGGTACAAATTCTAAAAGGCCGTAGTAATTGGTTAATGTTCCGTAGAGATCTTTTATTTTATCTCCCGCAACCATAGTCGTTGTGATTATTCCGGAAGGATCATCGATTAATATAGCTCCTGTTCCGTCTTGTATCCATTTTTGATTTCTTTGTGAGCTGATTGTCGTAATTACAACTTCTCCGGTGAGTTTATAAGTAATGCTTCCCACAGTGTTTGTATTGGGATCTAAGGTCATTTTTGTTTTTAATTCGCTGATATTGGTAACCCAGTTAGCGGTTGGGATCCCGTATGTCAGAATCATTGACGAGTCTGCCATTACATTGCCGGTAGTATCTTCAATGTTACTTACGGTTAATGTATATTCTGTTCCTTCGGTTAAGTCCGGAGTCATGGTTAAGGTCACGGTATTATTTGGAGAAAGGACAGCAGAAGATACCGTAATTCCTTCTGTAAATATATAATTGCTTGTGTTTTCAGCAATGGTTTGCTTCAAAGGTTCATCGAAAGTTAAAGCGACAGAGCTTGCAGAAATAACGTCGGTATTGGTGATTTCGGGGGCGGTAACATCCGGGCCGCCGGCTACAGCGTTGATCTGAAAATTATCCAGCCTGTTGTTTCCACCGGAGCTGGAACCTCCTGAAACAGTGAGCCTAAGGTAAATTGTTTCCTGATCATTAAGTGCTGTAATAGACGAGAAATCAACTGTTTTAACGGCAAATGCGCTAGCTGTGACAGCAGTATTATTACCTGCCAAAGGAGTGAACGATGCTCCGTCTGTACTGTATGCCCAGGCATGTGTATTAAATCCGGAACCGGAGCCTCTGGTAGCAAACGAAAGAATGATGTTTTGATATCCGGTCGTAGAAAGCACGATCACAATGGATTTGTTATTGCTGCTGGTATTCTGGTATACCAGAGAAAGAGTAGAAGAGGCTCCTGTATCTGCTATAGCATTTAAGGTGCTTCCTGCAAACATGTTCAATTCGTTTGTGGCGAATGAGGAAGAACCGTGGGTTCCGTCCGCGTATATGGTCGCGGTTCCATTCTGAACACCCCCGTCTGCTGTGAAAGAAATAGGGGTATTGGGTGTCTGGGTTTGTGTGGGGAAAGAAAAATACCCCAACAATGTTTGCTGCGCAAATAGCGCGCTTGTCATCAGAAGTGACAATAATAAAAGGGAAATTTGTTTTTTCATAGTATTATTATATTTTGACTGTATAAGATTAGGATCAAATTTCTTGCCACACATGCATCAATCAACGAAGCAAAATTACATTAATAATTAATACCGTCATTTAAATAAAAAAAAATGAATGTTAATTTTGCATTAAATTAAATATGGACGTTTTTGACAATAAATTATTAAATTAAAGAACATATTGTGAAATTGAATACAAAAAAAGGATGCCCATTGGACATCCTTTTTATTATTTGCGGTATAAACTTTATCTGAGGATTAGCTTGAAATTAGCTACAGCGTTATTTTGTTGATCTATAACTCTGACAGTATAAAATCCCAAGGCCATGTCGTTTCTATCTATTACATTGCTTCCGGCTGCAAATTGGGTTTGCAAAAGAAGAATACCCAAAGAATTATATATTTCAATAGTCACGGGAACGTCACTTTGAACGATAAAATAATCGTCTGCAGGGTTCGGGTAGATAGAAACATTTTCCAGTACATTGTCTGCAATTCCGGAACCGGCTGTTACAATGTCAAAAGTTCCGCGGGGAATAATATAATAACTTCCACGGCTGAAAGTATTCACACCACTTACATCTTGCGCTCCTGAAGGAACAACCATATCTTTAATAACATTGTAAATGCTGGCATATACCAAAGAATCTGTTGTGGTACCAGGATTCAATAAGTATTTCTTTCCGTTTTCGAATTTTAATGTTCCATTAGCACCGGTAAATGTTACATTTTGCAGTTTCATCACCTCACTTTGGTGTTGTACCATATAGGCGTTATCTTTTACATTGTCGGGAGTAACCAACACCGGGGTAACCGTTTGGAAGTTAGCGATAGGATCTCCTACGTTCTTAGTCGGAACAAGTTGTAAAAGTCCGTAATAGTTAGTCAATGTTACATAGATATCAATGATTTTATCACCTCTTTCCATGGCGGTGGTAATTTTTCCGGTTGGGTCGTCAATTAAAACGGCTCCGGTTTCATCTTGAATCCATTTTTGACCTCTTTGTGAACCAATAGCGGTGATGACTACAGCTCCGGTAAGTTTATATTCAGTGGTGCCAACGGTGTTAGCATCAGGATCCAATGTCATTTTCGTTTTTAATTCAGCAATATTCGCTACGAAATTTTCAGAAGGTACTCCGAAAGTAAGGCTAAAGGTGGAATCAGGCATCGTGTTTTCGGCTACATCTTGTATGTTTTTGATGGTTAAGGAATAAGTAGTTCCTTCTGTTAAATCAGGGCTGGGAGTTAAGGTTACTACATTAGAAGCAAGAACAGCGGTTGAAACAGTGATACCGTTATTAAAAACATAATTGGAAGCGGTTTGAGCAATCGTTTGATTTAAGGCTTCATTGAAAGTTAATTTGATAGAAGAAGCGGAAACAACTTCATCGGTAACAAGTTTTGGAGAATAAATGTCGGGGCCGGCAGGTACTGCATTGATTTGAATATTGTCAAACCGGTTATTTCCGGATGAACTTGCACATCCCGAAACGGTAAGTTTAATATAAACGTTCGCCTGGTCATTAATTGCTGTTATAGATGTAAAGTCAACAGTCTTTAATGAATTTCCCGACTCACGGCTGGATGTATTATTTCCATCGATTGCAGTATAGATACTTCCGTTCGTACTGTACGACCATACATGGCTATTGAAGCCTGTAGAGCTTCCCCGGACAGCAAAAGAAATAACAATATTTTGAAATCCGGTAGTAGAAAACTGAAATACGACAGATTTACCGTTGGCGCTTTCTCCCACAAGAGCCAAAGAAGATGTTTCAGCTGTCCCGATGGTTGCATTAAGTATAGTACCCTCATACATATTTAATTCAGTGTTAGCCCATGCCGATGATCCGATGGTTCCATCTGCAACTAATTTTGCTATGCTGCTTTGCGCACCTCCATCTGCCGTAAAAGAGGTCGGAGTATTAGGAGATTGGATTTGTGTCGGAAAAGAAAAATAAGCTAGCAACGTTTGTTGTGCCGATAATGCACCTGTTACCAAAAATGATAACAATAATAGAATAATTTGCTTTTTCATAGTGTTTGTGTTTTATGATTATAAATTCATGTTTTTCTATCTTTATTTTCGAAACAATACAATAATAGTGCCTGATTGTTCATTTTGATGATGCAAATATACATCGATAACGGAAAACTTTTGCACTCTATTATATATAAATAATGATTAATTAATCAAGTTGATAGGAATGCATGGTTTTAGCATGCAAATGGAAGAAACAGAGGGAAAGATCAATCGGAGTTAAGATTTTTTAAGACTTTAAATAATTGAATTTTAATGAATTAAAGGAGATTTAGTAAAGAAAGTAGTTCCCGGGAAAGTAAGTTACAATATTTAGTTGTACTTTTGCACCGTCATAATTATGAAAAATTAACGTTTATAAAGTGTAATTTGAAGTTTATGAAATTTTCTACTACAAATTTGTCTTTTCTGTTCTTGATTTTGATGGTCTTTTGTTTGAATCTGCCAGCGCAAAATGTTCTCAGAGGAGTGGTGAAAGACGAAACAGAAGGATTTCCGTTGTCTTATGCTCAAATAAAAATCAATTGCCTCGGCCGGATGATTAATGCAGATATCAATGGGAATTATAGGATCGAAGTAAAACAAGATACTTGCGAGGTGGAGTTTATGTATTCGACTTACAATTCTTTGAAAAGGGTCATTATCTTTACTCCGAAATCAAGGGATATTAAGTTGGATGTGAAGCTTTCTTCAGCAGCGAGGATTTTGGACCCGGCCACCGTTACTGTTGATAGGTTCGATAGGAATCCGGAAGTGTCGACCACTTCAATTTCAGTATTGAAACCATTAATGGCAGAGAATAAGAATATTACCTCGATAGATCAATTGGTGAATTCCAGTGGGGGGATCGTAGTATTCGACAATGAACCTCAGGTTCGTGGCGGAAGTGGTTTTAGTTCGGGAATGGGTAGCCGTGTTATGATCCTGGTGGATGATATGCCTTTGTTGAGGGCAGATGCGGGGCGGCCTATGTGGAACTTCATCCCGATGGAAGATGTGGAACAGGTGGAAATTATCAAAGGGGCTGCTTCCGTGATATTTGGATCTTCTGCGATTACAGGGGCTATCAACGTGCGGACCGCTTACCCGAGAAGTAAACCCAAAACAAAGGTTACGCTTTATGCCGGGATGTATTCCCGTCCGGAAGAAGATTATAAGACAAACTGGAATGGAATGGCTCCGTTCAAGATGGGAGCAAGTTTTTTCCATTCAAGAAAAATTAAGAAAAATTTTGATTTGGTCGTTGGTGGTGAATTTTTCAATGATCAGGGATATATAGGTCCTGAAGAGACTATTGAGTATACAAAGAATACAAATGGCGATACAAAGGGGAAATATGAAAAAAGAGGACGTCTGAATTTTGCTATGAGATACCGTTTCCCAAAGGTACAGGGACTTTCTGTCAGTTTAAACGGAAACTTCATGTATTCAGATAACGCACAGTCTTTCTTTTGGTACGATGGGGATACAAATATGTACCGGACTTTTACGGGGTCTCTTTCTTATTTTAAAGATGTTTCTTTTTATCTCGATCCTACCATTACATACGTGGGGAAAAAAGGGTCGGTTCATATATTCAGAAACAGGATCACGCATAGCAATAATCATGAATTATCGGGAGATAAGCAGGCGGAGTCTACAATGGCTTATAATGAATACCAGTACTCTAAGAATTTTACGAAAATCAAACTTAGCCTCATAACAGGAGTTATGAATCTGTATGCGACTTCTTTCGGAACTGTTTTTAACGGAGATCCCAATACCATAGGGCCGGCGTTTAAATATTCCGATAACTTTGCCCCTTATCTGCAATTAGAGAAAAAAATCTTCAAAAATAACAATCTGACAGTACAAGTTGGAGGAAGATGGGAGTTTTATAAGTTAGATGATATAAATGAAAATAAACCGATATTCAGGGCAGGCCTTAACTATCAGGTACCGAAAATCAGGACAGCGATCCGTGCTTCTATCGGGCAGGGTTACCGTTATCCGAGTATCGGAGAAAGATATATCGCCATTACCGTGGGAAGGTATGGGTTTTATCCTAATCCCGAGTTAGTATCGGAAACCAGTTTGAATACCGAAATAGGAATTGTACAGCCTTTCTCAATCCTTGATTTTAAAGGGATGATTGATGTCGCTTTCTTTAATCAGGATTTTGATAATTATATCTAGTTTGCAATGGGAGCATGGGGAACTTCGGGAACGGTTGTAAAAGACATGGGATTCAAATTCTTAAATACAGGTCCGGCCCGTATCAACGGAATAGATTTTTCTATTATGGGAGAAGGGAAGATCGCAAGGAATATCACATATACTTTGATGGTAAGTTATACGTACAGCCATCCTGTGACAAAAGATCCCAACTATGTTTATTATATTCATGGTATAGATACTTTTACATTTAATACCAAGTCTTCCGATACCACAAGGCAGGTTTTGAAATACAGGATCGAGCATATGGCTAAACTGGATCTGGATTTTGTTTTCTTTAAGAAATTCAGCATCGGAATAACCGGAAATTATCTCAGTGCCATGAAAAATGTGGATCAAATGTTTTTCGATTACGATTGCGAAAATCCCGTACATACCGAAACCCGTAACAGAATCTTGAAAGGAATGGGACTTCCTTTCAGAGGATATGCGAACTTCTTCGAAGTTCATAAAAAAGGTTCCCTCGTATTTGATGCCAGGGTAAGCTATATCTTTAATAAAGTTAAGCTTTCTTTCGTAGTAAAGAATATTTTTAATAAAGAATATGCTTTACGTCCGATGTATATGGAACCGCCCCGTACAGCAACCATTCAATTCATTTATACGTTAAATTAAAAATTTTATTATGAAAAAGATTTTTGTATTCATTTTATCATGTTTGTTTGCATCGCAAGCATTTTCTCAAAGCATGCCTGACGGAAGCTTTGAAACGAACTGGACTTCTAAAACCAGTACTTTTGGACAATACTGGGAGTATTCCACGGATTTGATAGGGACTTTAAATGCTCTACAGGAACTTCCCGGAGAACGCCCTCCTCTTACCGCTCAAAGAGTAACAACAGATGACACTTCTAATGTATACGACGGAAGTGTTGCTATGAAATTAGTTTCTGGACTATATGTAGTCGGCGGAACTGCCCAAACAT
>JARFOC010049077.1:0-20953 GCA_031763485.1 Osmoderma eremita | reverse complement strand
GGCTCCATTTGCCTTGGTATCATCAGCACTTTCATCGTCGCTTAGTGTCATGTTTTGTGGAGGTTTAGGCATAGGTACTTCCGGACTGACGTACTGGTCTCAGTGCAGATGGAATATTAGGATATTTTACAGTATATTTGGATTTAGAAGTCATAACCACTTATATTTGTTAGACAAAATTTGCAATCGGTAATATGATCTGATGGTTCCCTCCAAATAATTAGGAATAGCAAAAGGCATATGTCGTTTACCTTTTGCCCACGCTGTAAGAAGTCTGACACACGCAACACAGCAAGCCCAGCTTTTGTCTTCATCACCTACTTTACACTTGAAATACTGCTCATTAGCACTTTTTAAGGAGAGCGTGAAAGACCGTTTTTAATATTTAAATGTCAATTCGCCGCAAATGTAGTAAAAAGAATTCGGGTGGTTTACACAGTTTCTTAGCATTTTTACAGGTGATCAAATGTTCGCGGTTTCACTACATGTCTATGCATGCATATTTTAGGTGGATAAGCGAATATCCAGGAACATGAAAACTAAGGGTGATGGAGCAATTCTGAAAACATAATTGATTTCAGCATGCAAAAGTATCTGGGGATTTTTGTGCTTGGGATTAATTTAATAACATAAATACATTTTTATTACTCGAATGGTACCGAAATAGGGGAATTACCGATCGTTTGTGTATATGAACGAAATATAATAAAATGCATCAGTATTAATCCAGTCACCCGCCACACTGGACAGAGAGGGTATGGAAACATCGAACGAAATTCGAAAATTAATTATTTCTCATTACGAGAAGGGTAATAGCTTAAGTGAAGTTGGTGAACTAACCAATAGACCGGCGCCGACAATAAGCGACCAAAAATTAAAAATTCATTCCGGTTAATAAGTCGGTACCGAGTCACGCTTGTAACAAGTTCAGACACGCGTTCTTTATGTGCGCAGTCATTTGAAAGCTAAATAAATTTTCGGTCCTTATAGGCATCGAGAGCCAGTAAGCAGGCAACCTGCTTTCTTTGTGTGTACCTTAATGCATTATCCTGCTTGAGATGCCACTGGTGCCGTATGAGATAGACGAACAATTCACGTATTACCAACGTAGTATAAATTTGATGTGGCGCGAAATTTAATCTGTTCTCAGACATTTAAAATCACACTGTACTGTATTTGCGAACAGCTTTATATCTGTGTCAGATAAATTAGGGTTCCTGCCATGGACGGGGGGCGTTTCTTCTGAACGTTTGCGCCGCTTTTGCGAGAGCAACGACGTGTGTGGGAATGCACAAACGCGACTATCGCTACAAGATCGCGATGCAATGACGATCGTAGCGAAGTGTGCTCGCGTGTGGTCCCGCTTTATTGCTTAATTAAGATTTTATATGTCGACTTAACCCCTTTTGCCCTGGCAATGTCAAATTAATCGACCGTTAAGGAGGCATTATTTTAATTTCGCTTTTCGGTCGCTTCATTCATTGGAATACGTGCGTACCGCTTAGCGCTACTCACTTATGTTTGGATATGATCCAGTTTTCACTGGCGGCGTACGCATTATTTATATTATACGGTTGAAATTCGCAAGGCCGCTTCGGTAATTTATATCTGTAAATTAGATTTATTGATTTTATTTTTTAGAAATATTTATTATACGGCGAGGAAGAAGATTTATAAATCGATGGTT
The DNA here is from genome assembly GCA_031763485.1 of Osmoderma eremita. Taxonomy (NCBI): domain Eukaryota; kingdom Metazoa; phylum Arthropoda; class Insecta; order Coleoptera; family Scarabaeidae; genus Osmoderma; species Osmoderma eremita. The sequence continues at coordinate 19,266 of JARFOC010049077.1, read as the reverse complement.
AAGCAGAGTGTCGAATGATATGTTTGATTTCGTACGTCCCGTCAACGAAGCCATAAATCTGACGATTCAACCAGTTCTTGAAAGCATTTTTCTTATAAAAATAAAAGTTGCCGTAATTAAAGTGATGATTCTAATTTGATAGCATATTCGTAAATAGTTAAATATGGATGAAATCCACAGTTTTTAGATGTAGGTGGTTTAAAAGTAAAACTGCGGAGGTAGCATTAGAAAATTTTAGTCAGTAGTACATTTCGTGGGAGAGTAAATTATAATATTTTTGGAAGCATCATGCCTCATATTGTTAAATTGTCGTTTACGAAGACATAATAAAGCCATTAATCAATTTTAATTTCATTGCTTATAGTTTGATTTTTTTGTCAAAGAAACATATTTGATCTCCGAAAAATTTTACGATCGTTAGAACTATTCATATTGAAACTGCTAAACACAACCCACCATTCGTGATTAGATCAGGCTATAAAAACTTTAACTTTAAACAAACAGGTATACTATGCCAGGCATTTTTTTTCTTTTTGTGATCGGCAAAATTTCTTTCCCTCAAATAATTGAGTTTGTTAAATAAAGTTGTGGTATTCGATGAGAAATGAATGTTAGACTATTGTGTCCCAGGATTTTTTATATTTTTCATTCTTGCCGTATTCATGCTTTGATTTTAATGTATGTTTTGGTATTTATTAAAAAATGAAAGACGATTTTCCGTAAATGCATACATTAAAGCAGGGGTTCCCAAAGTTTTTCTTAGGCGGGCCAATTTAATATTACCGAATTTTTTGGGGGGCCAAAAAGAACGGAATAAAATCAAAACAATAACCACGATTTTTTAAATATAAACTAAACAATATTTTATAAATACAAACGCTTATGATTAAAGTTCTGTAAGAATTTTTTAAAAATATTAATATATTTTATTGCATCTTATTTGTAATATTTATTATTTATTTTACTATTTACTTATTTATTTTTTAATAAAAATATAATATATCGTATCGATATCGCGGGCCGAATTCACAGGCTTTGCGGGCCGCACTTTGGGAACCCCTGCATTAGAGTGTCCCTTATTTATCCATAATATTTTTGTTTTTCCAATTTGTTGAATCATACCCTAAAAAGTTTATAATCCACCTAAGAAAGGCACACAAAAAAAAAACAATAAAACAATAAAATAAGTCTTTCCCGTGCCGACAACAACTTAAGCTTTGAAAAAATTGGTGCCAAAGTACAAATAGTAAAATTTAGAATAGTACATTTATATTATGTTTAATATGTCGATCTTAATGTTAATCTTAATTAAATAACTGGACCACAAGACGTGCTGCTCACGAAAGTCTACATACATTAGAATATTTCTAAATTTGCTGCCAAGAATGTGAACATTAACTGAAACTAAACTGAAAGTATGTGAAAGTTTTTATAAATGAAAACGCAAATACGGTTGGGTGTTTATAGTACAGTTTCTTTCCTTTAAATACCTAATAAATATACCTTCATATTCATTCTTGTGCTAGTTGGTTAGTAGTAGTTACTCCATGTTTGTATATATATAAATCAAAATGTCTTATTCGATTACACTGGTTAACAAGATTTTTGTCCCAAGCAGAAAAATGCCTGATTCCCAGATACTTATGCATGCTGAAATCAATTATGTTTTCAGAATTTCTCCATCACCCTTACTTTTTATGTTCCTGGATATTCGCTTATCCACCTAAAATATGCATGCATAGATATGCAGTATAAGAGAACATGTCATGACGTTATTTCAGTTGTCGGCTAGAGCTCGGAACTGATCAAGCAGCGTGCAATGGTTAATGTTTGAACATGTCTTCACGTGTTAAGGCCTGCATTTCCCATTCCTAGATAGCATCTCTTGTTATTTCAGTTGTCGGCTAGAGCTCGGTGAATGAACATATACGCTGACGTTGTTAATATTTTAAAGAGTGTTGCGTTGTGGTGCGTTCAAGCCATTGTAGTGAAACCGCGAACATTTGAACACCTGTAAAAATGCCAAGGAAATATGTAAACCAGCCGAACTCTTTTTGCTACATTTGCGGCGAATTGACATTTAAACATCAAAGACGGTCCTTCACACCTCTCCTTAAAAAGTACTATGAGCAGTATTTCAAGTGTGAAGTAGGTGATGAAGACAAAAGCTGGGCTCGCTATATTTGCTGTGTTACGTGTGCCGGACTTCTTACAGCGTGGGCAAAAGGTAAACGACATATGCCTTTTGCTAGTCCTATGATTTGGAGGGAACCATCCGATCATATTACCGATTGCTATTTTTGTCTAACAAATATAAAATCTAAACCCAAACATACTATAAAATATCTTAATATTCCATCTGCACTGAGACCAGTACCTCACAGTCCGAAATTGCCTGTGCCTAAACCTCCACAAAACCTCACACTAAGCGACGATGAAAATGCTGATAATACCAAGGCAAATGGAGCCCTACTCTGTTGGCAGACTATTGCTGGACGCTGAAGAGAGATGATTCTGATGCAAAGTACAGACGAAAATCATATAATATCAGCACATTTTCCAAGTAAATATATCACTTTGTCCGTCATTTTTTCATGATTTATACACATATAATATATACTTAAAGAAGACATAAGACACCTCACAAAAGTCAACATACAATAAATGAATGCATATATGGAAAGCTATTAATAATAAATTGACACTTAGTTACACCTCCTTTAGCATACAAATCAAAAGTTCCGTTCTGCGTACCATTTCGATAGGAGAATATAATAAAAATATTTTCCACAGTATGTTACTTTTATAAATATGGGGACTTTCCCTATTTTACAAAGACTAGGCTTATTGCATATATTGGTGGCTTTTATCTGTATGTAGACTTCCCTGTGGTTTCATAAACACATTTTTTTGATGTTTTGTAAACTATTCTTCTTGAAACGTTGTGTTTTTGCCTAAACTTTCAGTCGATGCCTCTGCCCTCATAAATTTTTATGTCGCTTGAAGAGCTCGTTTCTTCTTCTGATCCGAACAGTGTTATATAGATACATTGATAATTTTGGACGTAAAAATAATACGAACGAAGAATATTTACTATTCCTATATAATTTTTGTTAATTGCTGCCATGTCGAGTCCAGCCCGACAGAATGGATCCAGTATCGGGCCGACACTGTCGGCTAATGCCAAAGTATTATGCTGATGGGGTGTCAGTGTTGGGGTGGTGCCAGTGTGTGAAAACGTCCGATGGAAAGCTGTTGCCACAGACTTCAGTGCTAAGCGATTATCAGATATTCTTTCGAACAAGAATGTCGAATCTAAAAGGATTAAAAATTTAAAAAAGGTCCAAGTATAAATCTATTGATGGTACAATTTTATTATAAATTATGTTAATGGGGCCCAGATGAGATGGAGATGCAGATTTATAACCGGCAGTCGGTGAGATTTGTATGTATATGTTACTCCAGTCACTCCAGCTGAAGTATCCGAGAAGGTCAATTTTACAAACTGCATTCTGGCTTTCAAGTACGTTAGGAACCAGTTAGCAACAATACCTCTAATTCCATACTGCTCTAGTTTTCGAAAGAGCCTGCCATGTTAGACACGATCGAATATCTACTTTAAATTACAAAAAATAGCATTATTTTAATTCTTTTTCGGCTCTCAAGGAAATCTGAATGTTCCAGATTAAAACATGTATAAAAATAAATAAAAACTTCAAAGGAAGAACATATTTCAAACACACGATGATATTATTTTTCCTGTAACTATTTGCTGAACGGAAATATTTATAAATTGTATTTAACATATAGTTTGACATCCGATTCCAAATTATATGTTTTGACAAATACATTTTATTTAAAAAGAAACGAAACTACGTTGCATGAGTTCAAAACTCGTATGAGAAAAAGCAAATGAAACTCGTCGACCTGTTGTCGTTGACAAGACTCGTACACGTCCCGTGCTCGTCTCGCACTCGCAACGGTAAGGTGAGGCCAAACCCATTTAAATATTTCAGAACGGACGTCGTGCACGTCTCGTCTATGCGAGACCAGACTCTACGTCTACCCTACGTCCACAACGGTGCTTCGACCATCGCCTGGCGCGTAGCATCGTTCCTCGCTCGCTGCATTTAAATGCATAAATATTTCGATGAGCGTTGATCCAGGCGAGGCAAGAATACTAAGCTCAATTCCTCTGTACCAGGTGCTCCTAGCGATGGGCGAAGCGTTGTCGTGGCCACTTACATTTAAAACGATAGTGTATTCACTTTTCGATGCGGCGAGCGTAGAGGCGATGCTCCAAGCGAAGGTCCGAGCGCGGTTGTGGACGTACACTTAAGCTGCATATTTTTTTGATTTTTGTGTGTAAGTTATTTTTATACCAAATGTAAACTTTTGCGGGGATAAAACCAATCAAATTCGAATGTTGGAAAATAAAGGATATATTCTCGTATATATTTTAATGTTGTTTGAACGGTTTGTGTCTAATTCAGGCATATTAACTAATAGTTCCCCTTAAAATGGCATTTAGTCAAGTTAATCTTTCCGTCGGCACGGGTTAATGATATCTTAAAAAATTCAAAAATTTATAAATGAGGGTCGCCCTAACGTTCATGTACACATTACATAGTTTTAACCAAACAAAATAGATTTATTACCTTATCGTGCTTTTCCGTTTATAAAACAAATCCGGGCATTAGAAAAGTTTTACATGAAGATAGGCAATTTAGCGTCAAAATATTTACTGTTTTAATCCTCGTATAATTAGTCTCAATGAAATAAATTTTCCAATTATTATTTGTGCATGTTACTCAAATGTGTAAACACAAGATTAGAATATATATAATTAATAAACATAATATTAGTATTAATATGTTCACTATGAACTTTTCGTGGTTGTACGACTTGGAAACTATTTTTCGTTGTAAATTTGTTGCAAATATAGTAATTACTTTTATCATTATTCTTGGTAGTAAAGAGTCTCGGCTGACTTATTTCTTGAGTTATTTCTTTTATCATTTAATAAACACACGGTATCGGATCACTTATACTGCCCCACAGTCTGCAAGGACTATGGGGTCTTTATTTATCATTTAAAACCAAAACGGTCAAAATGATAAAATTGTTGCGGCTTGAAGATGAAGCTGTTTTACTACATGGTCAACCAACAATTGTTATTGCTTAATTAAAACGTTGTACATCTACAGTAAAAAGAACACCTCATTATGTGGTAAAAGATGAAGAGAGTCTTCTTGATGTATTGGCCAAAATCTGTAAATAGTGGCTCAGTGGAAAGCGTTCACGTAGTCAAGTAGCGAATCTGGAATTAAATATATATTTAAAAAATAGAAATAAAAGCTTTATATAAAGCGCACTAAAAAGGATAAAACAAGTTTTTTTTTCTAAGCCCTATTGGTTCACCCCACACTTTTAAAAGAGATCTTGGTCAAAGTCGATAGAATAGAAAAATTGAGACGATAGATAGAAACTCAGCAAGTACTTTCGAAATATATATCTTTGGTAATTTTGCGGTCGCTACCGTACATGAACCACAGAAATTCCAATTTATAGTTTTTTAGATGAATCACATTTGTCCTATTTCAAAATAAAGCAGACTTCTGTTAATTTTAAACGTGCGGTTAACCGAAAATTCGTGTCAGCAGACACAATAAACCAAATACCAAATATAAATTTTAGTGTATTTGGAAGCGATGCTGAACATCTAAACTTCACCGCAATGAATAGAATGAGCAATAATAAAAGCGATATTAACTTCAAAAATTATGCGGTCGTTGTTCGAAAAGAACACGTTTTTACCGTACTTATGAGTTCGCCAGTTACTAGAACAATTTCCCGTTCGTTTCGTAAATTTTCATCATGCACCATGCTGTCATTTGGCAGGTATGTCTTCACCTATTTTAGCCCCTATTGGAACATGGAACAAACTGACAAACATAGATTTCTTGAGATACTAATTTGTGTTTTACACACAATTGCTTATGATTATCAATAATTTGTACCAACTTTTTTGTCGCCCACAGTTTTACCGCGTTTTACTGCTTTTGTATTTTTTGATGTAAATGTACTGTTTAATTGCATTATAATATTTGAACATTTGTTTAAACTAGTGATGGGCAACCACACATGCGGCCCTTTCAGGTTTTTCCGTGCGGTCCGCGGCAGTTTTTTTTTCAATCGATTTCTTACAGGAAAATTAAACTAAATTCGCTATTTTTTCATCATCATTTAATGTTAATTTTGAACATACAGCAGAAAAAATAATTGTATAAATCCACAGGGCAATACCGAATAAAAAAAATATATTAAAATAATATTCAGTTTTCCAAAAAAATATATCCCGTCTGAAAATTTTCATGCCAAACTGATAAAGCAGGATTCGGAAGTACATACATACATATGCCTGGGAATTATTTACCATATACACAGAAATCTAAACCCCATGGTAAAAATTTACCTATGACAAAATCTTCGACGGAACATTTATGTTCACGTGAAAGCAATCGTGACTCAACTTTAAACTTTCAAGGTGATCCCTCAAGATCCAACATATGAAGGAAATAACTAGTCGGGTGAATCGAATTTAATTACTGTACAATTTGGTTCGAGAATTAAACGTAAAAAAAACAAGTCGAGCTTATGAAGTCTTCTTTAAAAAATTGGAACTTAATTCGGCATGACATAAGAATATCGTTCTTCATGTACAGCTTCTGACAGGCCTTTAGGTACATAACTTTGTAATTCTTTTCCATAATCTTCTATCCTTGGTTTTTGACCCTCCAGTATTTGTCTTCTCTTCTTAAATCTGTTACCTTCTTTCCCCAGGCGAGCTCCTTTACTGTTCTATCTTTTGCCATTCTCTACGGTGCCGCCCAGGTGACATAGATATGGATAACACCGCGCTGACCTGCGCAAAGCCTGGTTAGATCATGATCGCAAAGCGGCGCCAATACTTATACTGGAATGCAGAACCCGTATCGTACAGAGCAAGACGGCCAAATCAAGTGACTGTAATGTGCGGCAACATGAGCGTTTCCAGATCGATTGCGACAAACCCGGCAACCACAAAAGCCGTCCACTAGCTGCGCAAAATGTCGTCGTGCTAGAACTGCCAATTATAAATATACGTCCAACGTGCGTCCGCTCTAGTCATTAAGTATGAGAGGAACCGCACAAGTCACGCTGTTCACATTCAGGGTCAGGAACCGCTCCCGCCTTCATGTTGGCTGCTGCTTTACCGCAAGAACAGAAATAGATGCCTGGCGCATCCACCAAATGTTTGAGTACATTTTTGGTAGCGATGGGGGTAAAGCGGGTATCGGTCTAAAAATTAACTAATTGTACCTCCACTTACCTTTTGGACTTCTTTTAGAATTAGGTTGATACACACAACTCACCACAATTTCACTTTTATCGTTATGTTGCTATTTTTTTTTACCATATTCCGGTACTCTTTCTTACCTTCTATGCTAGATCTATCAACGTTCTTCTCGTATAGCGTCGTTGATCTCCCCATCACCTTGTCCGCGCTTTTTCGACACCTGATGCGCCGCTAAAACGCTGACGAGGTTTAGGTGTAATCGACAACGATCTCGGAATCTTATAACTTTACTTTTTGTTATACAATGGAACTTTACGTGACACTATGTGACCCAGCCACTGTTGTCTTCTAGATTTTACTGCCATGTCGGTCTCGCCTGTCCTCTTTTCTTCGACTATTCTTCTGATCATTTTCCTTCATTTCCAAAGAAGAATTACATATTCTTAGCTTTGCACTTCTTGATAGCAGTTTCGATCTGATTAGATGATCCATAGTCCCAACACACATTGCCCTTGCTCAATCTTCCTCCATTTATTTTACTTCGTCACATGTTTTGTTATTCTCGTTCCTGGGTGAATTTTTCTACTTCGTCAAGCGCCACTTTCCTTAAATTGTGTATTGTGCTATTCTCATCGTTTTGCTTTTATTTAAGATTATAAGCCGGAAAGTAGTGTTATTCAAGTGGTGTTCTGTGTGGTGCATATGTCCCGGAGTGTGACGTCTAACATTATCTTCCTTCGTTGATTCTGCTGAGGATGGCATCTTGGTTGCCGAAATACGTATCCGGAGTTACTTTTACTATTTTAAGTCACCGTATCCTTCTATTTTATATCAAAATTCATAAGATTGAATTTTGTTCACCAGTGTAATTGAATTATTTTTGTTTCAGGCATGCATCGACGACAACTTAGACATGGTAGAGTTCCTCGTGGAAAACGGCGCCGACGTCAATCGGGGAGACAACGAAGGTTGGACGCCACTTCATGCAACTGCCAGCTGCGGCTTTTTATCAATAGCCAAGTACCTGATCGAGCATGGCGCGAACGTCGCGGCGGTCAATTGCGACGGGGAACTGGCGCTTGATATCACGGAGAGCGACGCCATGGAAGACCTGCTCAAATCCGAAGTTAAAATGAAAGGTGTTGTATATGAAATTTTACATTCGCAAAACGTATAACTAACTCCTCAAAAACATTGTCTTAAGAAAGCGTGTCGCATAGAGAAAACAATATCCGTGAAATATTAAAATTTAATTCAATTAGGAATGTTAAGAAATATTCCTCACAAATACATATTTATATAAAAAGTTATATTTATATAAGGTATATTTTAACGATCGTACGTAACGTAAGGCCACTTTTAACCGTGCAGTTATTATTATAACAATTTAAGAAACTTACAACAATTTTATCAGTGCTTTCCTACATAAATAAATGTTCCTCTTCTGTGATTGCTTGAATTTCATTTTCTATTAATAATAATAATCTTTATTTGAACCACCACAATACAAAATATAAGAAAGATAAGATAAATAACTAAGGATATAAAGTAAGATGGTACAAATCCCAAGGCGATGTTCAGCCTAATCCGTACTGACGGATTGCTGATCTCTTACACATAACAGTATTATAATTGATGTACACATAACATAATCACTACTAGCTACGGCAACAAAAGTTACAAAAGCACAAAAAAAACTACAAGAAATACAATAATTACTCTAAGTTACAACTAACTACCACCACTCTGGATCATCTGTAACCGTCTACGCATATTACTCCTAAAACTGTCAATTGACTGCGTCTTAAAGCATTTGTCCACAATATTGTATTCTTTAACAACATTATAAGAAAACCCTCTTTCAAAAAATGCCGTCTTATGAATTGGTGGAGTAAGGAGGCCTTTAAATCGAACATTCAAATTGTGGACATCAGATCGAAAAGTAATCTTTGAATACAGATACGGGGGTGTTTTATTCACTAACACCTTATGGTAGAAGACAAGACAAGCTTACGTCGATTTGCCATGTTCAACCAATTAAGTGTTCTCAATTTAGGAGACACATGTTCGTATCGCCTCAAGCCATATATTAATCTGATACAAGGATTCTGTATAGATTGTATTACTCGTGAAGTTGCTGCATCAATACAATGGTGATAGACAACGTCTGTATAATTAAACTGTGAAAGCACCAGTGACTCAGATAATAAAATTTTAGTTTTCTTATTAAGGAATGACTTCGCATTGTACAACAACTCCAACACCGGAAATGTCCTGCCTATGACGGCAACTGTATGCTCCTTGAATCTGAGGTTACAATCGAGCTGCAACCCCAGACTCCTTTTGCTATCAACGATAGGTATTACTTGATTACCAATCTTGATATTAAGCCAATTAATAATTGTTTGGCGATGCTTTGGCCTACTAAATAAGATGGCGGAGGACTTCTCCGGATTTATTTTTAAGCAATGTGATTCAGCAAACCGAGCTATGGAAGCGAGATATTCCCGGACGCTTCATGAACGTTACTTAATTGGAACGAATGATAAATCTGCGTGTCGTCCGCGTAACTATGTAATTTACAAAATTTAACTGAAGAATTTATATTCGACGTGTATAGTGTAAAAAGGAGTGGTCCCAAGACAGAACCCTGAGGCACCCCGCAGACAACACTGCGCAATACACTTTGATCACGTTGCAGCTTTACATATTGAGAGCGGCCAGCGAGGTAGTTCGCAACCATGCCAACAGCTGCCGGTCCAAATCCAAGGTACTGCAACACTGCGCACATAATTTGGTGGTTAATTGTATCAAAAGCTCTGGAAAAATCCAAGGTACTGCAACACTGCGCACATAATTTGGTGGTTAATTGTATCAAAAGCTCTGGAAAAATCCAATAGCACGAGCGCAGTACTCATTCCGGAATCAGCCGCAATACATGTTTCGTCCACCACATCCGCCAGAGCTGTCGAACAACTATGACTAGGCCGAAACTCAGACTGTGTCATTGGCAAAAGTTCAAATTTATTAATGTATGTACGGATTTGCCCACACATAACGTGCTCCAGCACCTTGGACAACGTGGGCAAGATGCTTATCGGTCTTGAATCTTTGAAATCAGAAGGTTGCGATTTCTTGGCCATCGGCAGTACTTTTGAAACTTTCCATTTAGAAGGAAAAACACTATTTGATAAACAATGATTTACTATATGTGCTATATAAGGTGTTATTGTTGGACAACATAAGTTTAACATAGTAATACCAACCCCATCATAACCCACTGCCCTAGATTGAATACTACACAATACTCGATGAATATCATAATCACTTACTTCCTGAAACAAAAATCTGTTTACTACTTTAGGATTATGTGACGAATTGTAAAACTGCAACAGCATTGCATCCGAGCCACCACCGAAGGGAGACTATCAATAAAGTAATTATTAATATCATTCGCATTGTTAAAATGTACAGCCAGCGACCCCGACTTCTCCGCAACAACACTTAGATCCCTAACTGCATTCCAAATCACCTTTTTATTGTTAGAAGAAAATTTATGCATAAAATATGCCTTCTTTTCGTTGCGACAACAAGTAGTTACAAAATTACGCAAATCTTTGTAGTGAATCCAGTCATTAGGCGACTTGCTCATTTTAAACTTCTTAAAGGCATCATCGCGAAGTTTAAATAATAATTTCAAAGTATCCGTTAACTATTGATGATATTAATTCGCACATTACTTAACTATTTTTATAAATGTTATGGGATGGGATGAAGATCTTTTTTAACAAAAATATAGGGATTTTCTGTAGTCCAAGCTCGATAATTTTGGTTTTTTACGTATCCACATAAATAGAACCACGCTTTGTCTGTAAAAAATGTTATGTTAACAATGATGTCAAATACATCATCGTTATTTCAATAATTATTGAACCAATTGCTATTATATACATAATTTTCCCGGTTGAGAACAATGTGGATACAATCTTGCCACGATGGAAACTTTATATGGGTGCATCTGTACTTATTTAGTGCCTTTGAGAAGCTTCATACAACCTACAAAACCAAAATGTAACTGTTAACTTATTTCATGAATAACTATAATTAATATTACCTGTTTTGTTTGTGCTGATAATATTCGTAATGTTATGATTGAACTTTCATCTGGATATGGAGTCTATTCATATCTGGTAACACTTGCCCAGGAGACGATTTTGTGGATTAGAGAAAGCAAGCGGTATAAAACGAGAGAAACACCCATGGCATTTAGCATGGATAGTACGAAGCTCAGGCCAAGCTTTCCGCATCTCAAATGCCATCAGATACGAATCCTACCTGATGAATATCATCAATGACGGGCTATGTTAACATACTAGATGGATGCGTTTATTTTCTTTTGCAAATACATGTAATGCTTGGTCTCGAATCTTTTTTTTTAATCACACTTTTATGGGGGCCAAATGTTTCATACTCAAATTTCTGCCTTTCCTGAATTGTTCAAAACAGAAATGCGGGGAATAAACCCATGCTCCATTTGTATTACATGTCCCACTGCGAAAATGCGCTATCAATATAAAAGCATCTGCTCTTGTGTAAACATTGCAACATTTGGAATTTTAAAACAATTAGCATACTTTTTTTATTATTTTTATATTATTTGATCGTGATAATGTTAATGTTACTTACGGTTGATATGAAAGTACCTTTCAACTAGCTACTAGGAAAGAACTGTTCAAAATAGATAATGAAAGATTTAATTGAAAATTGTTATAGTAATCAAAGGAATATCAAAATAAGTATATTGCTCTCACCTCTATACATTAATGTTGACTCGTCTTGGGAACTGTTACGCTTAACAGAAACTTAAAAACACCGCCCTCAGCAGAAGGTTTAACGTTACTGCTGAGGTTGGAAAATTTGTTGTCAAAATAAGTATACTTTTTATATATATTTGTGCGGTGGGAAGTCTTTTTAACTTTTTGTTAAGCGTATGCATACTAGTGTTACGCAACCGAATAGATTTTGCAACCGGTTAGCCCGCGTGACCGGTTATCAGTCGTGATCGGTTAACTTTCGTGACCTGTATAATATGCATTTTATAATTCGTAGAAAGGTAATTAAGTACCACAAGATTTCTTCAGGAAGAACTCCGAGGTTTGTAATAAATAGATATTATAAAACGCAAAAAGTAATATTTTTGACCACCTTGAACAACCGAATTCACCGGTTAATTGGTCGTTATATTACCTACGACTTATAACTGCCTCGTGTCTATAACCGGTTATCCGGTTAAAATGGTATATAGATACGTCAATGACTCAGTACTGTCGAATTTATGAATATTAAACAGGGTGACAAATGGGAAAGCGCTAAATTCCTTAAAACACGGTTACGTCACGTACGATCATTAAAATATATTCTTTATCTAATGTTGCAACGAGGCAAATTCTCTCCCTAACTAACAATAAATAAAATAAGATTATCGTCAAAGGTTGAACGAGATTTTATTTTACGAATCTTTAAACTACAAGATTTTCACACAATAGGGTTTTAAATAGACTAGGAATGAAAAATTACGCTGTCCCGAGAAGTGTGCCGGGTTTGATTTTAAAATTTGAATTTCAAAATGAAACCACCTCCATTTTGTTGATTGAGTTTTTGTTAAATTTAAAAGTAAAATTCCCCGGATTAAGTACGAGCAACTATATCGGACAAATGATGTCCTCGACTTCGACTGAAAACTTCAATTCTAATAACGAAATGTTTCAAAAACGAAACTATGAAACTATCATGCTACCTGATGGCATTCCTATACCGGGGGCGTTCTGGTGTTTTAAGGCACGAGGATGGCCTAGGGATTTTCCGAGTCTTGGCTTCGTCAGTTTCGTTTATTGTGAAAGTGGCCTCATGGCGCAAAAGTGGGTTTTTCCATAATCTAGGGCCAGTTGACGTTGTTTAAAGGCGTATTTAGTAAATCGTCGATCTTGAGTGTGGGTTGTAGGGTTTAGTTTTTGTATCAGTTGAATTTTGTACCCATGGCAGCTTTTCGTGAGTATTGGCTAAAGGGAGTTTTTGGAAATATTCCGTTGTTGGGTAAGATGCTGAATTTTTTTTTTTGATTTAAACCATACTTTTTATAATTAATATTGCTAAGAAATCGTACGCCACGATGATGCACACGACTCATCTAATATGCTACCGAGCCAGTTTCTTATTTTTTCATAACCAACTTTTTGGAATAGTCGATTGATTTATTTGATGTGTTGCGCGATCATAAATTTCGCGTAATTTTCGAACCGTATTCGCAAAACCTTCTTTAATCTTACCAGGAGGCATTGCCATAAAAATGCTTTTATTGCTTCGAATAGAGTTTTACACTTATTAATAGGAACGGTTATGCAAAAGTTTCTGCAGTGTCAACCACAAACAAAAGGAATGGCATAAGATGTAAATTCGTTACTATTATGGATACACCGGTTAGTGGTAATAATAATAACACGATTAGTTGTCAGATATCGATTAAATCGTATATATATTGATAAACCATAAGGAATTGTATTTCTTTTTCAATTCATATATCTCGAAATTTCCCAATAAACGAGTAAGTGGTAACGAAAATCGAAATTAGTAAAGATGATAAAAATATATACAGAGTGTTTACGGTCTTGTGATTTTATTTTCAAGGGGGGATTAAACATCTTAAAATAATGTCATTAACGTAAAAATGTCTTAACAATGTTGCACAATAAGAACGATATTAATGTTAAAAGAAATTGTAGTTTTTATTTTATTTTTAAGAGGTGATTAGGCATATTAATCTAGACAACTTTTTTTATGTTTTTCATGGAATCTACTTCACACTAGTTGTTCAAAGTTATCGTCGTGTTGTTGAACGCAAAGTCTCGCTCGACGTATCCATGAATTGGTATAATTTACTAGGCCTTGGTCTTGCCGTCGAATTGTCGCCGCAGCTGCCTCAATGCGGTTACGAAGATAATCTAAATCAATTATATCGTTGGTGTATACCATGGTCTTCATAACGCCCCATAAGTAGAAATCAAGGGGGTTAAGGTCGAGTGACCGAGGAGGCCATGACATAGGACCACCTCGACCAATCTACTTATTTTCAAACACACTATCTAAATGTTGGCGAACTAAACGATTAAAATGCGGCGGTTCGCCATCGTGAAGAAACCAGATTTGTCGACGTACATTCAAAGGAACTTCTTCCAATAGTTCCATCAAATTATTTTGCAAAAGGAAGAGATAATCATAAGGATTCATTCGATTTGGCAACACAAATGGGCCAATAAGTTTTCCGTTAACCAGTCCTGCCCGAACGTTTATCGAAAATCTATGCTGGAAATGATTACGAACAGCATGTGGATTTTCCACAGCCCAAATATGATCACTGTGACAGTTATTTATGCCGTTTTGTGTAAACGTTGCTTCATCAGTCGCCAATACAATGGAAGAAGGGTTTGAAATTTCTACGTGTTTTTGTAGAAACAGTCTACAAAACTGAACATAAAGGATGATCTTCAAGTTGTAAAGCCTGTACTTTTTGTACATGGAAAGATACAATTGATTCTCGCCTGACAATTCGATGTGATACATTTACTTGGCGAGATATTTTTCGAGTACTACTAGAAGGATCTTCTTCGACAAGATTTAAGACTTCTTCTTCGGCATCCAAAATTCGTTGGTGCTAGCCAGGACCATCATCTCGACCTTGACGTGTTCGCAGTACACCAGTTTCTCGTGCACGGATTACTAGAGCCGTGAATTTTTGTAGAATATGTGTTGGCCTGTTAGGAAACCACTCGGCGTACAATCGACTTGCAGCAGCAGAATTCTGGCGTACTTCACCATAAATTAACATGTCAACGTATTCACTATTGGTGCGATGGACCATTTTTGGTTTTCTTATTAGGATTTATTCGGAAAAATTTACGTCAAACCAGTAATGCAGTGACAACTAATGAAAAAGCTCGACAGATGGAAAAGGTTGCAGCATATTTGTGCAAATGTACATACATTACAATATATGCAACTTTGTTAAGATATTTTAATTTTGCTACCAATATTGTTGACATAAACTCTAAGAATACCAAGTTATTTCCTGAAAAAAAAAACTAACTTTTACTGCCATTATTTTTATATTCACTTTTTTTTTTAAAAATTCGTAATTAGTAATTATTGCAAACAGCGTAAAATATAGGCAGTAGTAATTAAGAAATAGATACATTGCAATAGCAAAGATTCTCTATTATGTAGCGTAAACGAGAGGAAATTTTTTGAATATTTATCTGTTGGAGTCAACAACTCCTACCTCCTTTTCCATATCTTGAATGCGCGTCAGAACAAGTCAAATTGAAGATTTTATGGGAAGATATTCGAAAGAGATTGCTTTTAATATCGAAGTGAAATTTTTATTGTGAGAGTCACTAAGTGTACTTGCTTGACTACAACGTTAAGAATGACTAGAGTCACATCACATACACCGCTGGAGTATGGTAAAGTCTGGCTCTAGTTCTGAGAAAGAAAATCATAAAGTTTCTTATTTGGTGTTTATTTAGCAATATAATCAACGCATTCTTACATTATGGAATTTGCTAGATACAAGAATGCGTGCAAATTGTAGTTTCTTACATCATCGGCAGATGATTGTAATGACCTTTCCAGTAAAGCGAGATTTATCAAGAGTTAAAGTAGATTAATGTCTTTTAAGTTTGCATAAAGAGTTGTAAAATGCACTAATTGAAAATTATAGGGAAGACTCTTACTTTTGACGAGCTGTGTGCAGGTACAAGGTTGGAAAATGTATATTTATCTTGCAGATTCATATAAATGATTAAATGAACCAGTGAAATACGCTAGCTTGGTCTGTAAGATTATCGAGATGATTTTTTTTGCAATTTGTGAAAATAACTGTTTGAAAACCAGATTTAAATCAACTTTCTTTTTTAAAATTTCGATCGATGACAAAAAAGAAAACTGAAATTAACAAATAATATTATTTATTACAAAATATAAATTAACCAAATAAATGAAAATATTTCTAGTAAAAAAAAAACAGTTCCAAAATTATTATTATTGCTGATTTTCATTGCAGTATTTGTACAGGAAAATGTCAGAAATGTTTCTTTTTTGTGAAACCCACCCGTGTAAGGCACTGGCGTTGCATGTTCTCTCGTCTGAAAACATAACGGCTGAAAAAGATTCCAATTTTACTTGAAATTTTATAATGAGCGGTAATAATTCACTATTTTCATACATTGTCACTGTATTTCATGCTAAATTGGGTTTTAGTAACATCCAAACCTAAGCTAAAATGATAGGGCGAAAGTGCCTGTTTATATTGTTTTATTACGAGAGATACTGGAGACAGCGATAAATCGAATTCTTTCACAATTCCTTCCACACTTCTACTGCGTCGGGCAGGAAAGCATTTTTTGTGTGTGATTTATCAAGCCCCATAGTTATAGGCTTTAAGATTTTCAAGTAATCTTCAGCTAATCGTTTAATGCCAATGTTTGAAGTATTTAGATATATTGTTGGGTCCATTTCTGTTTTATTCCTTTCACATACTTTTAATAATTGATCTTTCCGTCTTTGTTTTTCTGTCAGCCTTCTTGTAGTTTGCTTTAGTCAGGTGATTATTTCTGATATATTTAATAATTCGTGTAACTTGTTCTTTGACATTTTTTTGTATTTATAAATATTTGCATAGTAAGTTTACAAAGTGGTCTGAGCATCCATAAGTTACGACTGTAGCATTACCATCAAATTTATCTTGTATAATTTCCTCAAAAATGCCATGTGAATTTAAATTGCAAGCGATTTCAGTTAAATAATCCGCTGTATGAGGATTTCCTGATGTATGTATCTAGTGTCACATATAAAAATTAGTGTCCATCTGACTCATTGCGACAGTAGAGCAGCCATCAATAGACATGTTTATTTACACTATTCTTAGAACAACCTCCAAAGCATTTGGTTTTTCTTCCTAACAAAACTGTCTTTTTTTCCTGAAGGGGAGTTATAACCAGACCTTAACAATTCAATCCCCTTTTTTTACTTGGGAATTATCCATACACCTAAAGCATATAGTTGCATATATATAGCTTTTGCGATTTGTTTGCCTTTTTTTTCTTTTTATCTACAGATGTCCGAACAACAAACAACAACTAAAAAAATTGGAATGCCAGCTTTCTTTTTTTAGAGATAACTAGCGAATCAGTAAAAGTAAATGATGACAAGCTTGTAGAAGAAGCTGTGCTTGCAGGTTGATTTTCAAAACTGATGATTGAAGACATTGAAGTCCCTCTGCTTGCAATGTTTGCATTACTTGAGTCTTCATTTCCTTTAAAAAATGATAAAATAATAAAGAGGGAAAAGAATATCTTGCATGGTAGTGAGAAGAATTTGTCCTTCGGAGAAGGAAGAATGTTTGCGATCTTTGAGAACTTGAAGAAGACTAACTTAATATTTTGATTCTTTAGAATCTTGCCAATAAGGGTGGTTTACACGTTGAGTTACCGTGCTAATTTAGGTTTTCCTCTTTCTTCTATGTGGTTAATTTCGCCTTTGATGTGGTTTACACGCTGAGTTATCGTACTAACCAAGGTCTTCTAGAAGGCGTAGTTTCCACGTTGAGTTACCGTGCCAACTTAGCTTTCTCTTTTTTTTTCTTTCTCTCTTCTATCTCCTCTCCTGAAGAACCTCTTATGGTTGTAGGCGAAACGTCGAGATCCTCTCTCTGTAATATGACACGATCCAAACCCGAAAGAAGTTAATCTATATTTAAATTTTTCTTGAGAGCTGTAAGAGAAGATATCGTATTTGTTTACAAAGAATTGGAGTGAAATTGAAAAAATAAAAGAATTGTTTATTGAAAAAGCTTATTTGTTTAAAGAAACTATAGTAAGTACCCAAATATAAAAAACAAACAAAGAAGCATGATTTTTTAAAACTTTAATAAAAAGCATGATTTATTCCAAGTCTGATGAGAACGGTATTTTTGAACCATAATAAGTTTGGTGACTATTCTTTTTATGAATGCCATGTATCACGTTTTAGCACCCGCAATAAAATTAGCATAGAATTAGCATATTGAATCCTATAGTATTTTCCCTCCATAAAAGGTGCTAATAAATAGCAATTTATTACTACTAAATTACCATAATAATTTATTTTATGCATGTAAAACATGAATTCTAGGATACATTACATGTTCAACAATAATAGCAATTATTCAGTAACTGTTGTTAATTTAATTGAATTAGAAATTGGCTTCAGAATTCATTCGTAGGCTTTTATTTCCGGCAGAGTTTTTAACGACCGATGTAAAGAATTAATAATTGACACGTCAACAACTGGCGCGTACATAAAGAGAAAGCATTTTAATTATACTGCTGAGAGCGTTATTAAATTTGATAAGGCTAGGCTTTTACTCAGATGCACAAAGCCAGATAGTGCCTAATGGAGCTTGATGATTTTATGAGATTCTCTTGTGTATCACGCCGAACACTACAAATTATCTAGATTACAAGCTAATTGTGTTTAATGTTAGAGATTTTGTAGTGGTTCATTTCAAATTGCTTTATACAGGTCATCCATGGGGCGTCGAATATCTTTACAAAGATTGATCACAAGTTCCTACGAATGGGTTATATGTTTAAAATTAAAATAATTATAAGATTCGGTATCAGGAACAAAGTTGGCATGTTAATTAGTGCAAATTCAATTTGAATCTGATTGGCGAAAATGTTAAATTAGAATAGTATGTACTTTTAAACTTACTAAAAATAATAACAGTGGTTAACAAGATTTTTATCCCAAACACACTGATTTCCATATACTTTTGCATGCTGAAATCAATTATGTTTTCAGAATTTCTCCATCACCCTTAGTTTTTATGTTCC
>JARFOC010049048.1:0-20961 GCA_031763485.1 Osmoderma eremita | reverse complement strand
AACATCAAAAATGCCAAAAACAATTAACCGTAAAAATGCCATTATCGGCGCATGGTTTATTGCTGGAATCACCATGCAAAAGCAATGAAAGGGGTACAAGCATTAAAGACGGACTCGAGTTTCTGCCTACCAGGCGTCATCATCGTCTCTCTTCATTGCTTTTGCTAGTATTGTGATTCCAGCAATAAACCATGCGCGGATAATGGCATTTTAATTCTTACTTATATATCTTCACTATAAATGTCAGTGAAGTAGATATGGAAGAATTAAATGTATCAAATTAACTTTACTTAATTTTATATTAGTATAGATAATTTTATGCACTTCAAGCTAGGAAGATATAGTGGATGTCTTGAGATCTGTGAAATTTAATTATTATTTTAAAACAGTCAACTATTTTATTTTGTGAATTTAAATCATCGAAGATGGTGAACTCTCTATGAAATACACTGCGCTTGTGAAAGAAATATTACATCCAGAGACGACTGTCCGAAGGACGCGCACATATGAGATAATGCGGGAAGTTTATTGTAATGACTTTGATGCAATCTTTTATTGGGTAGGCTATAAAGGTGTTAAAGTGGCATATAAAACATTTGGAGATTGTTTCCATGAAATCAGCCGGCCGTTTTATTTTTTACATAAAAAGGTTCTCCTTAAGTATGCTATTAAAAAATGTGAAATGGGAAAGTGTGGGCCAGGACACAATTTCATTCATTTCATTCATTTGATACATTTTATGCATGGTAACTATAATGACGATGGTTAGGATAGTAGTGTATCATACATCATACATACAACTGAAAGTTTTGATTTCCGCAATTCTGAAAAAGTTTCTTGGAAATCGTTAGATTTCCTTTGGAGAGATAAAAAGAAATGAAACTACTTAATTGTGTTTTAAAGAAGGGTTTTTTTATTTTCAATTAGCTCTAAATTAAGTCAAATACCTAATTTTTTCGTTTACCAACCATTTCATACATTTTATAGGGGAAATTAGGGTTCAAGATGTATGCAATGTAATTTTCTCCCCATTTGTCTATTCTTGTTAGGTTTGGAAATATATATAATTCTTTGTTATTACTGACGATGAAGAAGGTATCTTTATGTAAGTCCTATGAGCAGAAATTATTGAGTGTTGAAAACGCAGTTTTCTAGGCAGCAAAGTGTTAGTGTTAATATATGTGGTGAGGTTTCTATTGTGTTTACCGATTACTTTTAATTTTGAAGAATGTAGGCCGGGTTGTTGAGATGTAAAATGAAATATATTCAAATAGGCAACATGATCATTTGATAACATTAATATTATTCGAATATACGACGGTATACAATTCGATAAATGTTCCGTGGGCGAGATACATATGTATAGTCATTTTTGATGGGGATGAATAGAAAGGAAGGGGCTTTCCTTTTGCTAGTATATAGTTCCCTAGTAGCGAATTACATCAGTATGATATGGACGGCTTATAACTTGTTTCATTTAATTCCAAGTGGGTTTCTTTAATAATCAATTTAATTTAAAGTATGTTAAATTTTATGGGACAATAAATTCGGTAAATTACGCGTTCGTTTCTTACTGAATTCAATGTTGCATACGAAACAGTCCGGTACATGATTAAAAATTTTCAGACTCTCTATGCAAAAATACATGGCACCCCAAAATGAATTACTGAATACTTTGATTTGTGTAGCCGTGAAACAGCAGCTAGAATTGTCTATAGCAGGAAAATTGTTCAATTAGTTCATGTGGTCTAATAACACTGTATGCAAATCAAACGGCAGATTTTCTAATGACATGTACGAAAGGGTGGCATTTTGTTAGGAACTTGTAACACGTACTAACGATGAAAACCTTTCCGCTACATGGGTGTTATAATTCTACTACAGTCCTATATTGGTCCAATAACAATAGGAATATTATAAGCGACGCAGAAACCAAGTACACTAAGAAGGTGAATATTTGGGCAGGCCTTTTAGGGGACTACGTAATTGGACCATATTTTATTGAAGGAGTTTTAAATACAGAACGACGTTTGCTTGTTTTATCATCATTCATACCGGCGCTGTAAAATTACGATGAATGACATATGGTGTCAGCAGGATCGATGCACTGCTCATAATGCTGCTATTGTACGGGAGTACTTGCAGAACATTTTTGAAGGAAGGATTATATTTTTATGGGGTCACGTTAAATCTTCTACTTATTTCCTTTTAGAAGCTACGTATTTATTGAATGCATGAGAAACATTCCACCTGTAGTTTTTAGAGTTAAACATAATTTGTGAACAGATTAAGACATTGCTTTATTCGAATCGGAGATAGTTTTGAATATTTATTAACTTAACTTATTTATTTTATTAATTTATTGGGAATAGTTCATTATGGTGTTAGAAAGAAATATTTCATTTTACTCATCATTTTATTGGTCTGTGTAGCGACATTTGGTAATAAGAAGTCTTTTCAGTTTGTACTTTATTTTTTTTTACAAGAATTAAGTATATTTTCTTTTATTGGTTTGGGAAAAGGAAGCATATTTATTTTGCTCCTACTCACAAAAAGAATTTTTCACCAATCGATCATATTTCACAATTTTCTGTCTCTTAATTATGTTCTTTAAAAACGATTGTTTTTTATAATATATTAATTTCGTAACTGCCGCGGTGTTGTTTCTTCCTCTGCTTAGTGTACCGTATTGGGCCGACTATAGACCTATCACGCACACTGTATACTATGTATGACATTGCCTCAATTTTGATTTTAAAATTATGTCATATAGTATTCTCATTATTCGAGTTTGCTGCGAATTCAACATTAGTTTGATGATAATTGGATTTCTGCAGAGGTTTATTTGAAAAGCTACATGGAATATTGCGAGTCGGTTGCAGATTCTAAAAATAGTATACATAAAAGAGTACATTATAAATTAGTTCACGTGGAAAATAAGAGTTCATTTGGTATTTACTACTCATCATTCGCCTTAGTTTTTTTTTGTTTCTCATTTATTTCAAGCATAATCAAATGTAAGAACATCAAAGGTGATTTACCATTTATTTATCCAATTACTTCGATTGTTGCCTCCGTTTTACGCTGGTACATGTGCGTACGTGTGTATTAACCGAACGCAGTTACAACCTATAATAATGTGTCATGTTTAATCATCAAAAAGGAATAGTACTCCATTCGCCGATGACAGTAGGTACAAACGTAAAATAAATTGAACGCTTGTATCCAGCTAATTATGCATGGTATAGCGGTTCACCAGTACACAAAATATGTAAATATTACGCCTCTTATCAGATAACGCACATGGTCGTGGCGGTGTATCGTTTTTAATTCATTAGACCCGATGCCGGCACGTTGAACGCGTGTCGTTTTAGGGCAGATTTCGAAAACGTGAACTTACTAGTAGCGCAGCCGGGAGAGACATTTATTAAAGCACAATGAACCTAAACGCGCTATATTCATTAATTATTAATGGATCAGAAGCTGTCCGGCCGTCATTTTTTCCCCGTATTACGTCTGCTTTATCTCTACTTTCCGTTTGAAATATGGGCATGATTTTTTAGGCGCAGGTGCTTTTGTGGTAAATAGGTATATGTACGTACAATGAATATTAATTTAAAGAATTATCATTCAATGTGACACCACTGCCCTTTTTCGTATTTCATCGTTTATGTTTTGTTAGACAACACTAAAGAAAATGTATAATTTTTCGCATTAAATACCAATAACCTGTATCAATAATTGTAAAGAACACCAGAAAATCGCAAGTAAATCTGTATACAGTTAAAATTTTCCAATTTTTTGAAATAATTCTAAAGACGAGTGGAATATTTCCACGTAGGACGTACTACCAAAATCATACAGAGATGAAAATACATTTTATTTAAAAATGCCTCCAAATATATGATAACAGTGTTCTGGCACCTGCAATTCACATCTTTGCCACTTGCTCCATTCCCTGTATCATTATCTTCTTGTTTTTATGTAGATGCATCATCTAGAACTGCGGCATGTCACTACACACTTAACAAAAAACTTAAAAACACTCCATACCACATAAATGTATAAACTGGAAACTTGCATATTCTAACAACGAAGTTGTCATCTTGAGAAGTAAAGCTGAACTACTTTGTAAGTTGCTAAATTGTTTAAGATTTATTTTTTTATCGTATGGCTTTGACGCATCAAAAATTATATAGTGTAGGGCTTAATATTAACAGTATGGAATCTTATAAACAAACATTTAGATTATTTATGTAATCTACCGTCTCTGCGATCGCCAGCAAGGCCAACGTATGATCTTTTGGGGCATTCCTCTGTGATGTGGGCGATGGCATGTGGTTCTCCACAATGACATAAATGGTATGGTTGTTTACCCCACTTATCTGAGAAATATACACATCTACCATGTCTACGTTAATGTCACAGATTCGAAGTGAAGGTCCGAGTCCTCTAGTCAATTTGTCCTGAGGTCCTGAGAAATGGCTTGCTTCGTTGGACAGCATGTTTACTTTTTGAGATGTATAGGGTGTGTCTTATGATCACGAGATCTCAGTCTGATTATTTAACCACCTGTATTTGCTACCTCATTTAGCGTTACTCAGGGTGCACGTGTAGCCTTCTGCTACGGACGCGAACTAGCTTTACACCCCATTGTTTAAGAAAGTTTATTGTTTAAAGAGCGAGATATGTAGCTAATGTTTCTAAAATTTCTTCTCCTTGCTGAATTATTGCGTTCTTATGTCTAGCCATTAGCTTCTAGTTTCGAGTTTGTTTGTAAATTGGTGATTGTCGATTAGTGTTCTGAAAGTAGATCTGTTCTGTACTAGTTCTTCTGCGATGTTAATTTCTTGGAGGTCTTTTGTAACTTTAATCGCGAACTCTAGGTGTATCAGATTGATTACAGCGCATGCATTGGTATTGTAAATACCATGTGAGAACCGGCGCTTTTAGATTTGTTTGTTGAAACGCGTTATATAGTTCTCGCAACTAAACAACCGCATTTTGACATTTCGTCGCTTCATGACATGATCGCCACAGCATTGCAAAGCATATCATATGATTTGACAGATACATATATAGATTGATTGTGATTAAAAATACGAAAACTATCAACACTAAATAGAACTTCAAAAGGACAAATGGCAAGTAAGTGCGTTGACAACTGACCTTATCTATACAACTGGCAATGCTCTGATTGAAGAAATCATATGCTATGCTCTAAAAATGTCACTAGATTTGACATTAATATACATTTCCTGAACGTGAAGTTGCGTTTGGTTGTGTTCGTACTATTTTAACATTATCGCTGTCAAAAGTGGGCTGTTTAGTTGAGAGAACTATATATCAATTAGCAAGAGCCGTGTGAGACTTTCTGCCTGAATTCACTTTTCACTTAATTTACTGTTACGAGTGTTTTGTTTGTTATTTACAAACGGAAAATGGAAGTAACTAACGAAAACTGCAAAATTGTCTAATATTAATTACATAGAATTTAACGGGAGAAAATAATATGCATTGTCGAACAATCTTAAAATATATATAAGCATCCAAAGCAGGTACAGAAAATCGTCACCACAAATACCACAGAATGTTAACAATATCAAAAAAAAAAGATTGTTAATGGAACAAACAATGTAATTAAAAATGAAGGAACACTTTTACGTTCATTGTTGTATAAAGAATGCAAAAGTATTAGATAAATATAATAATTAAACATCCTTGTTATTTTTTTCTTCATAAAACTAACTAATATACTAAACTTTTTTGTTAAATATCTGTCCCTAAAACCCACATATTTTTTAATTCTTCCGCCAACAAAATTAATTCTTCCCCTAACGTTAGAGGGTCACACCATGCATTCTATGAAAATGCATTCTATTTGCGTTGTCTTATGACACAGATGATCTGTATTTATGACTAAAGCGACTATCAACTAATGCGCATGTCAGCCCAAGCAGCTTCTGCTTCGCACTGTAACTAGCCCTTTGAAGACATCATTAGGCGTTTGAAGGGACGTGAAATCTTTAGCTTGATTCCTTTGAAAAAGAGAGAGGACACGCAAAAGAGAAAAATATACTGTTCGTCTTGAATACCTGGTTATAAATAAAAAGAACAAAACGTTCGTAGTAAAATGTTAAAATTCTACATTGACATAACTAACAATTGGAAAAAATATCAACAAAAATAATTAAATCGCGTTTGACATACATTTATGGCGCTTCGAAGATACAGACAACGGTAATTATAAAAGTTACGCACAGCATTCTAAAAATTTTAAATGAAATTTTTCTCCGAATACGAGCGTATTTGTCTTCCGAACTACGCGAGGATCGTATCCTTCTTTTTCTAACGAGAAGGGGAGAACCCTTCGTTCTAATTTTATATCAGCTCACGAAGAATACGGATGATAACCAAAACGACAGTGAATACTGTTTATATAGCATGCAATTATTAATGAAAAAAAGTCGTGGTCACAAAACGCACTTTATAACTTTTTTATTTTAGGGTAAACGAATTTTACTTTTGTTTTTTATACAGTAAAGAAAATGGCAATATTATTAACATAAACGTGAAATATTACGTCTCACAAGTGGTGGTCATTTAATGCTTGGCAAAGTCGTGCTCTTTCCAACACATTGTCTATAACTTTTAACAAAATTTCAGGTGTTATGGCACGGATTTCATTTCGAATATTTGTTTTTAGTTGGGGGATAATCGCTGGCTTATTGACGTACACTCACTCTTTCAAATAGCAAGAAAAAGCAATCGGAATCGGAGAAATCCTCTGAACGCGGCGTCCAAGTGAAGTCGCTTCTTGGCGAAATAATACGTTTGCCGGAGATGATAACAGAGCTATTGTGTCCCTTGCAGTATGGACTGTAGTTCCTGTTGGAATCACAATTGTAGGTGGAAACTGTGACAGCGGTTGTATTTTCAAAGAAACATTGGACAATAATTTCTGACATACACCACACCAAACAATACGTTTAAGTGAATGATGAACTATTCTTGGATTCACGAAACTATTTAAATTGAAATCCTACCTCATTATAAAATTTTGAATGAAATAATCGCGATTTTCTTCAGCTTTTCGATGGAACGAAATGGCATAATCAAGCTGCTGTTGGCTGCCTGTTGGCTTCATTGTTGCACAAGCTGGATTTTGTATTGGAACATATGCATTGTGGCCAAAATCCTCTAAAGGGATCTCCGCGATAACCCAAGTTGTGCCAAACGTCTTCTTGTTGATGTTTCAGACTATCCTGCACTTTCTGCACTACCCATTGAATATTTTCATCTGTATGCGCCTTAACCGTGTTCCGATACCAGGGAGGTTCCTTGCTGCACCCTGACGCTGAAAACGTGCAACCACACGATTTATTGTTGGCTGTTGTTGGTCCAATCCGCACATTAAAATATCGACGATATGCAAGCTGCGTCAAAACAATTGATTGGGTTTGCAAAATAAAATTCCATGATTATTTTTTTCGTTGTTCTATTGTGTATCGTTATATTTTAAATTACCCAAGTCTCCTTTACAAAATTGTAAAACAAAAATGAAAAACATACTGAAATAAAAAAAGTTATACAGTATTTAGGTCAAATGATCCTTTCATCGATGCGTTACGTTTACCAAGTCTATTTTTCTAAACTGTTTCTTTTTTTTGTAATTAAGTGTATCAATTAGAAAAAAATAATTTTCTGCTTACTACTTTAAACAACGTAAATTGGAATAGTAAAGCTGTGGGCTACTTTACGACGTAAATTTATCTTAAATACTATATTTTATAATTTAAAGGTTATCATCGCTGCTAATTAAAATTAATTAAATAAATTAATTCAAAATGCTTCATGGACGTTGCGAAGGAATTAATTTGTACCAAATATTGTACGTACAACATTGCATACGCAGACTATTTCCTCTGCGTTAATGTTAAATCAACTCACTTTAGTGTAAGCATTATACGTACGGGCGTGGGATATATTCACATATCGAGGTATCGGCCTATATTTCGTCGCAATACATCGAACTAAATATTTGTGTAATTAATGTTGGGAATTTACCATTTGCGCTCGATTCCTC
Organism: Osmoderma eremita; assembly: GCA_031763485.1. Taxonomy (NCBI): domain Eukaryota; kingdom Metazoa; phylum Arthropoda; class Insecta; order Coleoptera; family Scarabaeidae; genus Osmoderma; species Osmoderma eremita. Next base: position 12,875 of record JARFOC010049048.1, on the reverse strand, counting down.
TACATTTCTCCTCGCATTAAAACCATTACGAGAAGATCAGATAGAACGGACCGGTTGCCTGTTAATTAAATATGAAAAATATCTGCGCTTCAATTTATTAAATAAATTTGACAGGCAATTGCGGATGATCAAAGTTTTTTTTTAATGTACGTAGCGCGTTTGTTATCGTATCCAACATTTAATGAGATGTGGAAAATAGGTGTGTATAGGTGATCGTAACTCATCTTTCGTTTCTCGTGGGACAAAGGAAAACAGGAAGATTCAACATTCCACAATTTTTAGTTACGCAAAAAGTGTTACAGCAAATACATACATAGTGTTTATTTATTTGTTTTAATTAGGTGTTGAAAATGCATTTTTTTAAATTTCTTTTCAAACTAAGTAATTTACATATGTTCTTCGTATTTTGATTCAGTGCTTATAGACAAAGAATGAATGATCCAAAGCAGGAATTGTCCACAGCAAAAGAGAAAATTATTCGTGATCCGGTTGATTTTACTTGAACATGATGAATATAAATATTTTTGTTTGAACGCTTAATTGTGATAAGTGTATTTTGTTATATTTGAATGTCAACGGAAATCGGATTGAGATGAAAATATCTCTGGAAGGAATCCTATTTCGCGTCTTTACGAATACATGCCGTCAACGTACGTATGAGTGTATGGATGTATACACGTATGCTCACATCGGAACGGGGGATGGCTTTGTGAATGCCAACCGCGCATTCTAGTCACACTGACAACGAAAGATATCCAGTCGCAGTGTATCATGAACCGAGCAAGGGTACACACGCATGTCCGCTCAATCACGTAATACTGCGTAATTTTTCTCCACTCTCAGATTACAGTAAAACGTTCAGTTCCTTTTGTTCATTTTGTTGCTGTTATGCGATGCAGGAGAACTTTTTATAACTTTTGTATTTGTTGCGTTTCAGAATACGTTCCACAGTACTTCTACTAACACCGATTTCGCCTGCAATTTGCCGGCTAGCGCAAGGTTCACCCATTTAAACTAACGGACAAACCCTCACTTCTCTCTCCTCCCGTTCGGGAGGTATTAGAGGGATTTGTTAGGATTTAAGGCAATTCTCGGCCATACAGACAAATCTCTTAAACGCTTTGACGATCCTTTCAATCGCTGAATGCGAAGGAATAGGACGATCCACGTACTCTACGGCAAATAGGTCTACAGTAGGAATTTCCAGCAAAATACCATGTTATGATTTGTACCTTCGCTGCGGTTATATAAACTAACATAGTATATCCGAAATCGACTATCACTTGTAAGAACTTTGCGTGCGCATAGACAGCTACAAAATGATTCAGGTAGGCATGCTGCGTGCTATGGCGTTGCGTGCGACGAGGCTGGCTGGCTGGCGGGGATAAATGCAAGTATGCCAGATCGCGCTACATACAATATATCTTGCACCTCGGTGAGAGGTGAGCATTAGTGCATTTTTTTAAAATCTATTTATTAAGAATGCTCCATTTCACAATATTACATGCTATTAAATTTAAATACATTAACTAAACCATTTGCACAAAATTATATACATTTTCATGACAATTTCTCAAATTCAATTTTTCCGATAAACTGGAGAAAACAACTTCTATAATACTCTACCAGTTGTGATTTTATAACGGGCCAAACATCTTCTTTGTTAACATCTCTAATTAATGCTTCTCTTTCTCTGTCTAATATGGCACAAAGATAAATCAGATTGTCAACAGCATTAGTGTATGTGTGTATGTAAGTTGGTATTTTAGCTTTCAGTAGACTGTACAGGATAAATTCTGTTAACGATACTGTTGAGATACTTGCTGAAACTCCATTATAACTTTAAGAAAAAACTGAAGATATAAGTTTCAATTATTTATTTGTATGTCACTACAAATTTGTTCCACTATACTATGGCTTGATCAGGTGGATCAAATATGAATATTACAGCATACAAGCTAAAATATATAATATATACCCAGGTAGTCGAGCGTGACCTTCAAGCGCTAGAAAGAAATTTTGCGCATGAAAATGGGGGATCATAGCACGAAACAAAGCAAGAGTAAGTACGATGGAGGAATGGCAAATGTGGTGGGAGTCGGAGTGTGTGAGGGCACAGTGGACGAAGAGGTTTATCACTGATATCCAAGCATAGGCCGAATGTAAGAATAGAAGAGTGGGGTATTATCACACCCAAGTTCTTACTGCTCATGGCTGCTTCAGATATTATGCCAAGCGGTTTGGCAAGGATGAGACGGAGAAATGTGCCTACTGCGGGGAGGCGGACACAGCCGAGCACATAGTCTTCGTGTGTGGAAGGTGGTAAGAAGTCGGTGAGTATAGTGATTGGCACACTGACACCAGAAAGCATGATACGGCATATGCAGCAAACAAGGGGAAAATGGCAGATGATCCACACTATGATTGATTTTATCCTGAGTAATAAGGAAACGGAGGAGCTCAAAAGACAGGAAAGAGCCAGACTAGCGCAGCAACAAACATAAGACAGCCGTGCGCTGCCTGATGTTATGCGAAGGCGGCTTTTTACTGGGTAGCAAAATCGATGGAGTCCCACAATACTAGGCAGCAGATCTATGGCCTGGTGTGCGTGAGGCATTTTTCTCCGGTCAACAAAAAAGAAGTGGTCGAGCGGGGGCGAGTTGTGGTTTACAATGTATTATAGTGTAATATTCATATTTCATCCACCTGATGAAGCCATAGTATGGTGAAACAAATTTGTAGTAGCATACAAATAAATAATTGACACTTATATCTTCAGTTTTTCTTAAAGTTAAATAGCAATCAGTTCTAGGAGGCAATATTCATTTGTTGGTACTACTATCTATTTCGTATAACTGAATGAGAAATGAAACTACACGATTTTACAAGTAAATAATTATGTTCTTTACCATATAAAAATGATAGGACAGTTTATTTTAAAAAATAGATTGGAAATGGAAATGATTTCGTCACAGAATGAACATGCTACACGTCATGTAAACGCACGAGTAGCCTATCAATTTAATGTCACGAACAATGTGTAATAAATTCCCTATTTAATTTTATTAATTATGCGTTAATGAAGTTTCCAAGTGATTTGTGAAATACTTAGAGCGACAGGTTTATACGCAATCAATCAGTAACATATGAATAACACGGAAATAAAGGCATACAAAATAATAATAATAATTATCTTGGCAATTTTCAGACTAAAAAACCAAATGTTAATAGATGCAGTAATAAAAGGGGAGTTCTAGTTGCACATAATTAAGTGCAATTTATTAGTATTACTCTCTTATTTTATTGCTAATATATGCGAATATTTAAAGGTAGTAGCTCTACCCTATGATATATAAGACATATGTTTCAGTAAAAAAAGGGTACCATATTCCATTCATACCTCATTGGTGGTTTGCCTATGTTTTCCCTGAACAAAGTTATTTGTATGTGGTAGTGACACAGACGGGCAAATGTTCGCATAAATCAAAACGAAAAGGCTCGTGTTTTCATCGTTTTATTGTGTCGATTTGCGTTTTCGAGAGGTGCCCCGTTAACATTTTTATTATTGCCGATGCTGAATGAGAAACAGATGTTTAGGGGACAACGGATATATGACAGGAGGCGTTATTGTCACCTACGACTACAAGCAAATTCAAAACAACAGCAATAAAAATCTCATTTGTAAATGTCATTAGTGGATAATGCTCTTGTTTAAAGTGAATTCTTCTCTTGCTTCCACTAGGATAAATATGCCAAGAATTGCAGTATGTGTATGTGTGTGCGTGAAAGAGAATATTTGGAACCAAATATCAACTTGAAATTTATTTTTAAATCAGTTTCTGGGCCGGTATCATTCCACTTATGTAAACGTATTTTGTCGTAGATTTTCTTTTTGTTTCTTAGCCATTTATTACCGTCAATTAGCGCTGTGGATTCTCCTAATTTCGAAGGAAACACAATAAACCGACAAGTTGTTAGAATTCGTATTTTAAATGTTCCCACTGCGACGAGATTAACGGCGAAAGTGATTTGTCAAGAAACAGAAACCTGGTGCAGCAGTTGCGTCCAATTTATAATATTTTGAGGTTTTCCATCATATTTACGATGTTCGGCGACAGAAAAAAATGATTTATATATACGACAGTTGTGTTTAGAGATGTATAGAACCACTTTTTTCTTAGATATACATAAAAAAGTGAAGATTTATAGTCGGAAAATGTATATTCAAACTGACAAAGGTGTTGTTTCCTGTAAGTCAGTCAACTTCAACTTATGACAAACACTTTGTGTGTGAAGACAATAGAATGAAGAAATGAAACAATACTGGCTGCAAAATTTTGATCTGAACAAACTTTTCTAAATACTTTGGTCACCTGCAGATGTTTCCATCGTAATCACAGTCTAACGGTCAGATTTGGTAGCTTATTGTAGTAATTAGACTGTGACTCTACGGTTCCTTGTGCGCCTTTATGATGGAGCACTCTTTGTCCGAAAATATGAAATACTTTTCCAATTAATTTTTGTCCTGTAGTATGGTATACATTTACCATGTAAATTAAGTAAAACGATTTTTATTTATGAAACTTACAACTTAATTAGAAATGCAAGCAACTTAGGTGCTAATTGATTAAGTGTTTGGATTTCTCTAAAGCTTCTTGCGAACAGGGTAACACAGAGAAGCTTGGGCTTATTAATATAAGGAATCTATTCCCCAAGAATAAAAATGAAAATTTCTTAAGAATTTTCTCCTTCCGCCAACATAGTAGATTTTAGACACATCTGTAATGTCAGGACAACGGTATGAGTTTCTGCTTTCAGTTAATTGTAGGGGTTTTAAGCACACTCACTTAATTAATTGTATTGGACGAAACTCTATGTTGCACGTATTGGAAAGTGTTAAAGTCAATCCAAGACTCAAAACATTGAAATCGAAGCTATTTGGCGGTTCTGTTGTTAAGTCTTGTTATTAAGTGTCGCGGGAATGCGGTTTTACATTATCGTGTTGCTGTTGTGTGTATGTAGATATGTTCTTATAACTAACGCAAAATTTATACATTTTCTTAGATGTCGCTGCTTTAACATTTTTTTAAATTTATCAATGTTCCTGTAGCTTTATTTTTGAACTTCGTTTAGCCACCTATTAACAAATGAAAGCCTATATGCCAATTTAAATTTTTTTTTTATAACGTGGTATTGATACAGTTGCCATAAACATCATCTTTGTACAAAGTGGTTGCTTCTTTTTCCTTCAACATTATGTAATAAGAATGTTTGGTTTGGATGAAGTAGCATGATTTTGCTTCGATTTGGTTATTTCTTCTTATGCAACACCATCTTGACCAAAATTTGCCATTCTCTAGACACAGCGGGTGTCACTTCGTTTTTTATAAAACGCTGTATTAGTTTATAGTTTTTTACTTGTATTTTTTGAATATATACGGTGTTTTCGGGCGGACAGAGTATGAAGCAATTAAATAAATACAAGAAAAACTATTCTAAACAATACTAAATTATAAACTTATTTTTCTCATCTGTATCTTGTTACATTAATTTGGAAATTTATTATATGGCAGTGGAAGTTTTGGTAATCGAATTGCGCTTGAACATTGCCAAAGTTTCCAAAAACTACTTTAAGAATTGGCAAATAATGTATATAACATATCTAAAATAATGTAACTACAAATTGAAGGTTATCTTATATTGTGCAATACTGAATTATCCGATACGCACCACAAATTGTACAGTTTCTGTATTGGGCTTGGAAACCAATGCTTTCTTGCAAAATTTAGCGTGATAGTTACTGCGATTAAATTTGGAAACTAAATAAAATTATGAGTAATCTAATTATAGCATGCGCTGATATTTTAACATTTACGAAAGCCAACCATAAGTAAAGTACTAAAAAGAATCCATACTGTTTGAGCATAAATATGTTTTTCGAATTAAGGAATTTATTTGTATATTTAGTAATAAACTTTGTAAAAATGGGATTTCTAAGATCGGATTTTGTAAATGATAAAAAGGGTCCGCGCAAGAGCAAGAATTATGCGAGCTGCTCTACTCAGCATACGCATGTGTGCTGGAAATGGTAGAGCAGCACAGGGAGATTTAGGTATAGTTGGTAGTCTAGTTGCTAGTAATTTGTAATTTCGCCTGGAGCGTGTAACCACTTAATGCGAAGCTCCGTTACATACACGGGCGGCGTTTACTTGTAGACCTATACATTTCTCTTTCACAGAAGAGGTTAATAATGGAATACTATACTGTGGAAGATACAAATAATAAAACTATATTATGGTCACGATTACGCAAAAGTTAGGTACCTACTCGCGACTTATTTGCAGCTAAATTTCAAGATCAAGTCTTATTCCAAGCATTGCAACATTACAATATACAGTTAAAGCAATGGTGACCACGGGAGTTCTTGTTAATTCAAGAAATAGAATTAATTTACCTTATATTATGCTTTTTCATTTAGAATTATAGTTTATTTGTTTCTTATTTACAAAATTAGAGCAGTTGTTAGCACCCTATATCGTTTTTCTTTTATAGTTTCGTTTAGAAGTAATGATTTATAGTTATAGATCGCCTCAACCTCCAAATGCAGTATGGGATATAGTAGCAACTTTTATCTTTTACTATCCTTAACGCACTTCCGATTGCTACGTTGCAACTTATTTACATATGTCGGCGTCGGCAACAATACCTATCTGTGTGTCTATTAGCGTCAACTGCTGTCAATCATCATGGTCGTAGTTTTAAAATATTTTTAATTAAATTCCACGTTAATTTGTTTATATCGATTATCCTTTTCAAGGGCGCGCAGGGTAATATGGGTATTTTTCTTGTTTGTTATAAATTTTATAACCTATACATTTAATTACAGTTTTTACTGCATTAATGGAGGCTGTAGGGAGAAAACGGCGCAAGGGAGAAAAATATAGCCTCAAGGATTGCATGTATGATTGCAAATGTTTTAAATTATTTTAATAGATCTGTGCGTGTAAGTGCTGCGGTTCAAGAAGCATGTAAAGCCTCGGGTTGCTCAGAGGGTACAATATATAATACGAAACAGGACCGTTATCATTAAATAGCCAGCTATTTTTGTTACAAAAGTGGAAACTATTATTTGTTCAAGAATTATATATTTTTCTTTAAATTTAATAAATTCTATAATAGCTCAATTCCTAAATAAATGTTCCAAATGTAAATGTTGAGTAATAATAAATAATATTATGGCTTTTTTCGCTGATTCTTAAATTTAAAAAAATGTTTTTTTTTAATATTTTACGATTTTCCACAAATTTCCTCCGAAAAAATGTGTCAGATAACAATTATAGGTGCTTCAAGCCCCGCATATGCTGGATTGACCAGATATTACGTTTTTTATAGCTCTTTTTTCGTATCTAATGTCACATACTTTGACATGCGTATTTTAACTGTCATAAATCCAAAGAATGGAACCGGAAGTAATAATGTACAGCTAATTCGACGATTTGGCAACCATGTATCGAATTCCTATAAGCCGTGTACTGCATTCGGAGGTTGAGACAGTCTATAGAATTTTAGTTTATTTTCACAAATCAAATTGATTTTGTTAATTAATTTTATTGTGATTAGCCGAAATATAATGTTTAATATAATGTTAAAGCTCCTCCCATAAATTCTAAAAATGGGATCCAAGTAACGCGTGACGCGTGAGGTTCAAGTGGGCGCTTATTCTTAGTCCTGCCTTCTTATAGTCCTGGGTTCTATAACCAGATCAATGGCGTCCGCACTGTATGTATATCCTGGCTCAAAGGCTTCACGAGTTCAACGGGACAATTGAATGTTGATTTAATTTTAGTTAATTTAATACAAAAGCAGTTTTTCCCCTGATTATTTGCCTTCTTATGTGTTGTTTCGCATATAAATTACTTACCTAATTATTAGCGATGCTACCGAACGGAACGCTTTATACATCGAAGACGCAATAAAATTTTCAATTACATTAAAGTTGTTTAGTTCTCATTTCGAACTTTACAGTAGTAAAATTTACGATCGCATCGGACCACGGCAGCCGTAAATCCTCGAAAGGAATTCGCAAATTTACCTGCCATTCTTACATTTAATTAGCGTACAGATTTTCAGCATCATCATCCAACAAAATAGAAATACAAGCGTCAAGATATATTCGTTTCGATATCTCGGGTATCTCATCGCATTGGCGTTACCTCAACACGAGGCACACCTGTCACCACGTTTTCCGAAGAGGAGTCTTACCTTTAATGCACGCGTTTTTATGTCACCGCGGCACTACATTTTACGGCATCAGCGGAGCGCGAGCTTTGAGTAGGACTTTTCAAAATATATACGCATTAAACGAGGGACAATTTTATAGCCGATGTTATCTACCTATAACACGTATGTATGTATGTTCATATACATGCGTATAATATATACTCATATACACCACCGCCGCTAAAAGTTCCCGTAGAAGATCACGGACTGGTACTTAATTAAAATGAATATTCAAACGTTAGATGTCGTTAGTCCTGTATGTAGTATATGTGTCAGTTGTTTTATGTTGGGCGTAATTACGCGGCTCGACCACTTACTGCACAGTGAATTTTTCTTTTGGAGTGCGTGTCCGTTAATGCTGTTGACCGTCTTCTTCTTAGGAACTCGAAGACGTACTCCTTTGCGGAAAGTGAGTTAAGAGACTCACTGCGTCTACGCACATAACCATATCCATATACGCGTAGGTAAATACAAGGTGAGCCTGACAATTGAATGGAGAAAATAATATGTCGTGGCTCTAATGATGAACTACTAGGCTCTTAATAATTTGGAAGCTTATCTGTTAGCATTTACAAGAAAAAAAATTCAATGTCGTTACCTAAACCCGGATCTGTATGTAGCATCCCCAGCCAGGAAGGTTAACTTATATTCACGTCATTTTTATGTCGGGTGAATCGTTACATTTCCATCGTTATTGTAATGTAAAAATGACGGCCTAATATGATGTCATGCTTTAACATTTGTTTGACGTTGTTTGAGACTATTAGATTGCATAATTTTCACGGGGTGTGCAATGTCATGGAAGATATTGAACAGTCCCTTTATCTAACCTAAAAATCACCAAAAATATTCGAAAACTGCAGTAGATGTAAGAATGTATGTATGTATGTGCTTTTACATCTTTTAGAAAATTTTAGTGATAATTACGTTAAATTTAAAATAAAAAATACTCTTACCACGTTGTTGAGTAAAGAACTCTGAATACGTATTTCGGCAACTAAGTTGCCATCCACAGCAGAAAACCACAAAGGAAAATAATGTCATACGTAGCAGTCTGGGAGAAATGCACCTTATAGAACACCACTAATAACATTGTCAATGTCAATAGCATTTGTCACTTTTTTCAATAAAATTGCAGGTATCTCATCAAATCCTGATAACCAGTAAGATTTCAAACTTTTTGGTAGGATAGACGTAACCTCATTCAGGTCAAGTGGGAATAAGAAAACTGATGATTGTATATTGCATATTGTACTGTTGATGTTAGTTTGATCTAAATCTGAGAATTTTGAAACAATATTTTTAATAGTGCCAATAAAAGACATATTAAAAAGATTAACAACCATTTCTGGGTTAATAATAACTTCATTATTATCTATTAAATCAATATTTTTAAAATTACGTGTTATGTGGAGATCAAGAAAAAATATTGTTGATTACCTCTCTTCAGCAATGTTCTCTGCATTCCCACAACCACATTTTACCAGCATTAAATAACTGATTGCTTCAAAAATGACGTAGTTATTCACTTGCCCATTTCTTACTTTTTTTTTGCATATTTCTGTTTGCCTACAGTAATGTAAAGTAGTACCCAATGTGAAGGTGTGAAACGGCGGATCTTCCAGTACAAACCTTATAAATAGTTATATATAGTTTTATAAATAGTTATATATAGTTATTATAGTTTCAAAATATCTACTCTACTGGCGAACTTCGAATACAAATGCTTAGCACTTTTGATTTTTCGTAGTTTTCTCTCGCTTCCGTGTTTGCATATTTGAATGAAATAAAAAGAAAATAGGAAGGAACATTTACAAAACAAGCGTGTTACATTTTGAAATTGTAAGACAACATGATAAGCTGTTGGGATAAATGTTATGTGTGCATTTATATATAGTACCTCTAGCATTACTCTTATGTTATAGTATACGTATATTAACATGTATTAAATGTTTTTGTGTATCTAATGTATTTGGTCACTATGACATGAAGAAATGAAAGCAATTATAAATCATTAATTACACCTTTGAAAGTCTTAAATAACCTGAATAGGAGTAATGAAATGTATTATAGAGGAATGTCTTTGAAGGCTTCCATGGCTAGAATCTGTGCTTGAGAGTTTACTATATTGGGCTGTATTATAATGTCTTACTACGACACGGTCCGATTTCGGAAACCCTCATATAACACTATTACAGAGGAAAACAATAAATGATCAATAAATGCGCAAAATTTGGACTTTTAACTTTTTGATTGAGGTTATTACAACTTTCAGTTTAACGTTCAAAGACTGCAAGAGACCTCACATGCGCTGGCCCAGAGTGGACATCACCTGGGCGAACCGACAACGACCAGCAGTATGTATGCTCACAGTTCCACAGGCGGATCGACACCGAGTAGTCCTCTGCGACCACAGAAAGAGGAAGACTGTAGCATGCATGGTAGGAGTAGTACAGAAGGTAATTATACAAATCCTAAAATACGTGGTATAAAGTAAAGACATGTATCTACAAAAATTAGGGATTTTAGGTTCAATTTATGTTAACTTATTTTTGTTATGTGCAAACTTTATATGGTTTATTAATTAAATCGAAGAAGTGAGTACATAGATGAACAGCTTACTCATTCTTCATGTGTTCAAAGCGAACTTGTTACGCAGGGCTTTCCGAACTGCAGGTGCGCCTTCTTCGTTAGTGCAAAGGGAAGTTTATGAGAAATGTAATTTTTATAACATAACATACATTAATAAAAAAATATAAGTATAAATAAACTTAAAAAAGAAAGCACCCTACGTTATATAGGCGCACTGCACACTGCACAGAGTAGCTCTTGTATCAAAAAATAAAAGCGAGAAACAACATTTTTAGGAAAGTTATAAACTGCATAAAAAATAGTCCTCCAAAGGTTAGGTTGTTTCCAAAGCTAGGTAAAGATATGGAAGTTAATTATACCTTACTTCTATACTATTGTGAGGTGCCCAGGTTATCGTGTGTAAAAGTGATTCAAAGGCGTTTGAACTCAAAGAAGAGAATGCATTTTTTTTTGATGATAGTCATAATGAAGAGGCAAGTTTGTTTAGGGATGATAACTTTATTATTAAACTTGCCTATTTGATTAAAATTTCTGGAGAATTGAGTGTTTTTAACATAACAATGTAAAGACCACAATTGCATTCGCCGATTAAAAAAAGACTAAGTGAAAGCATTAATAAAAAATCGGTACTAGCGAAATCAAATTTGCAACAAAGTAAGCTCCAATGTTTTCAATTTTAAACGATTTCTGCGCTAGAGGTAGTATTGAAGCAATCAAAAATCTATTTACTAACCGCTTGAATGGTTCGATAATGTAGTTTTGCCATTATTTCCAAAATCTTGATGATTTTGGACTACTGAAATGGAAACCTTGATATAATTATCATTATTGGTTGAAACAAGAATTTCAGAGTCAAACCCTGCTTCAGTTTTGGTTGGGTCGAAGTGAACAGTTTGTCAAGCGAAGTAATGGCACAGCCTGTACATTTTTACAATTTCGGATTGTTCTCGATAACACGATTTCAACAAATTATAAAACTTGGGTATTGGGGCGCGCAGATTTTTCAATGTAGAAATTGGGTTACAGTCAGGAAGTAAATGGCGTCCTCTTTTTAACATGTGATAAATGAGTTTTATATTTTTATATATTTTTTTAAAAGGCAATAAATACGTTCTCATTACACAATGTATTCAACCAGTTACAAGTATATTGATTAGTTTCTGCAAAAATTTGACCGCCGACACTTGTATATTATTTGTTTGTAATCCTACGAAGTGGTGTTGTGCCTCAAACGCTGAGAATCAGTTCTTTTTTTTGGGATGTTCGGTATGAAGGAAAGATATTTAAAAGGACGACTTAGTGGTGGATTTTTTCAATGAATACCTATGGATTGACGGAATAAAGAAAATATACAGGTGCAGCCTGAATCTCATTGATAACAAAACAAATACGTAGAAATAGTACAAAGGAATACTGATGTGTAAAAGTTGATAGCACGAGCTCATAATTTAATAATGATTTTGGACATAGGAAACTCCAAGGAGAATCAAATAAAACACAAAGATATTGAAGATCACCGAGCAGGCTCGTTTTAAAGTACTTTCAGCTATTGCATAGCTGGAATCAAACTGTTGTAGCAAACAAAAAAAATGTTGAGATTTCGCCTTAATTTATGTTATGAGCATCAAACGGCAATTCTGTTTAATATGTCGTAAATGAAGTGCATCATAAGAAGCCTAAGCTCTAAATCGCAACTGCTCTATGAGATAAGGAAATAAGCAAGTCATTGATGAAAAGATAGCAAGAAGCGGTTATAGGTTGGAATCCTGCGGTATCCTAGATGAGGGACAATGTGCAAATGACTTATTATCCATTACAGAAAACATTGCAATTAGGTAAATAAGGTTTAGAAGAAGCTATAACAAGAAATAACTTAAAACCAAACATTAACAGTTTTCTTTAACATGGATTTAATATTTCGTAATCATAAAAAATAATAAAAAATACCCTTACCACCTCGATGAGTGAAGAACTCCTGGATACGTATTTCGGCAACTAAGTTG
>JARFOC010049002.1:0-20991 GCA_031763485.1 Osmoderma eremita | reverse complement strand
TTTCAAGCCCTGATGAAGACACTATCTGTGTCGAAAATATTTGGCAATAAAGAAATAAATTAATTCAATGTCAGCGTCTTCTAACCCTTGCTGAATCCTTGTAACACAGTGGAGTTATTAGCGTTAATAGACTAGTTTCTACTGTTTTACGAATAGCATTACAGTTTCAAGGAAGGGCAAACAAGTTTCCGGGGGTGTATATCAAACAAAAATTATTGTCTATTCAAAGGAATTCAGCATATTGTTTCGTACACATAAACCATTGTTCAGATAAAGAAATAATTTGAAAGATATATATTTGCTTGATTCAACAACTTCTTTTCCTTTGTGCAGTAGGTCATATGTAATTGCTTATTTAAAGACTATGAACAATATTTTATGTATGCAAGTTCATAAAATTTTTGCAATAATAAATTTCATTTTCCGAAATTTACATGCAAAATGTGAACCCGTGTTATTACACCCTTTTTGGCGCCTGTCAAATCGTTTCAAGAAGTGTTAAGACGTTACTTTTTAATTAATGAGGTAAGTAATAAACAATATATATTTAGAAGGAAGGAAGGAAAGCATATCAGTAGCAGCAGCATTTGTTTATTAGTGACGCTACAGTATTATCTAAACAAAATTTTCCCACTAAGTATTAAATAGTGAGTTACATCACCTTGAAAAAATTGAAAAATTTATTACCTGTACTTTGAGTTACAATAGGCCACATCACATTTTTACATTTATGAACTCGTTTACAGTTGCTAGACGCTTAATATTAGCTTGGAAGGTGTGTATGTATGTATGTATGTAACCCGATCTCTTAGTGTAATTTTTACATAGTTCTGAATGTTAAATCCATTTAAAAATTTGCATACTTGCGTATCCCCGAAGTCAACGCAGTATTCGCCTACTTTCGAACGGATCATGCATTATTATTAATTTTAATCATTTTTATAATATCAATTAAATTTGTTCAGTTTGATGATACGAGATAGCGACGCTACTGCCGCCATCTCGTGTACAGTTGAATTGTATCCTACATCGCCTCCAGTTTATTCAGCAATGGATATAGTAGTGTTTTGTTAATGATGCAAGTATTAAATTTAACCATTGGACCGAAAGCACTGAGATCGCACAGGGCTTAGTGAGCGTCGTGTTTCAATAGCTGACGCAAGAGCGCAGGAAGAGACAAAAGAAGCCAGAAAACTCAAAAGAACGGGTCAGAAAGAGTTGGAGGTCACAATTGCGTCTACGGAGGGACAAATATAAGGACCAGCAGTAGCAGATTAAAAGTAGTATAAAAAATTCTTGATTATGACATCCTAATGCAGTACTCTTACTTTTGCGCTTTTCTCCAAACAACTTTCTTTAAAATTGGTGAACTTGTCTTGAGAAATACTCGACCGATTTTAATCAAATTTGCACGATATGTTTCCTATACTATTATCTACAAAGTAACATAGGCTCCTTTTTATAGGATACTCTATTATCTTTTTTGGTCTTCAGGTTTTAACTAAATGCTCGACATTTTATTTCAAACTACTGTCAAGTGAAAATCCACAAAACCGTTTTTATTTTTTGCCTACACTATTTCTAGTTATTACGTTTATTTAAGAGAAAATTTCTGAGTTTTCAGGTGAAGTCTGATGTTGCAAGATGTTCCATCGGCAAGCATTAGGGCGAAGAGGTCTTGCGGTGTCAACTTATACCCCTGCCATGTTAAAATCTTTTCTTAAAAATGTTATAAATACTGATAATGGTATAACGCTTTTAGTTAATAGTTGCGTTAAAAACAATTTTTCTTTTTGTGCAATTTTTTCGGGGCACCAAGGTGTTGTAACCCCTTAACCAAAGAACGATGTGGCTTTTGAAGCAATCATTTATTTAATGTTGGTCGACTATGATTAAGGTAATGCATATTGTTGCAATATTGTTGAGAGGTAAGTAACAATATTTTTAATGATCTACACCAAATAATTTTTGTTTGGACATTTGCAAAAATGTTCTATATAATTTAATAATTTTTATGGTAAGGGAGATTGGTTTTCGTGTTGTATTTTTGCCACACCCTTTTACATAAGCATGCGATGCACGCCCTGTTATTAGTTGCTTCTGTAATTTATTGTAATAGTATCTTATTCTCAAATGCTTTTATTTTATTTTAATTAATTAGTGATTAAAAGGTATAATAATTATAATTTGCTCTACAGGCCGTGATGGCCTAGGGCTAATCAAATACTAATATTAGGAACTTTCTTCCAGTGCCCTACAGACTACATTTCTCCATTAAAAGGTAAGCAAAGTAATATAATTAGTTAAGACATATTGATTCCATCTAGGGCGACCTACGTCTATAATAATAATAATTTTTTATATGTGTAGATAGCATCAGACTACACAACAAGATGGAGAAATTTGCAACATTACTAAGAACACCGGTAACCCGCACATCCCGATTTCGATGAAACTGCACAGACTGAAAGAGTACCTTGGTATAAGAAAAACACAATTTTCTTTTTTTTTGTCCAATCTCCCAGGTTTGGATGATTTTAAAATTTTTGTAAATATCTCGGAAACTATAACGAATTTCGTCTTTTTTGTAGAATATAATTTGAAGTATATTACCAGTATCCCATACCTCCCATCTTTTTTTTGAATTTTTTTTATTTTCATTTTTCACAAATAAAGTCGGTTTTATGTAGAAAACGGTGCTGTATAGCAAATTTAGACAGTTAATAATAAAGATATGAGAAAACGATAATGAAACATTACTTGTCATTGATTGTCGTTATAAATATATTTATCTAGAAATAATTTATGATTTCGATAACTTTTCCAAGAAATACTTGATCGAAATGAACATAGGCGGACGTTTGAAATAATGTATGAGAAGCGTTCTTTTGTGGAGCTTAAATTTAAAGTTAGTCATGATATTCTATAGAGCAGTATTACTATAACAAGCATCTCTAGCATTTATATTATAATTGGATGGCACTATTATACATGTACTAATTATGCTATCGAATTATTGGAGTAATGGTAGTCAATATAAACGTATTCAAGACACAGGCACTGCTTGCACCACGAATAATCCACAATAGTAGGGTTTTTTTTTACAAACACTACATAAGGGCATAGACTCCGCATCTTCATCTTTTGCAAAACAAATCTCTATAAGATTTTTAAAGGACCCCGGTTTTCATCCACGTATCCACTCTTATACCACGAGTAGTCAAAGACGTAGAAATATCTTGCTGCAGAAAACTGATTGTGGGTCAATGATTGCAGCTGAATAATACTATGTATCTGATACAAATCTACGTCGTAGTTCATTGCATCAGAAAAAAGTTCTCATAAAAATTTTCCATAATCTAAAACCACATCTAGAGGTTGTCCTATTGCCGTTGTTTTTAGGGATATTTAAAATGTTTACAGTTTTATCTTTTGGCAGCAATTTACGCCGTTCGGCAACACAATACCCACTCCATGAATCGATCAGGAGAACACTTTTTGATGCTGTATTCGGCAAGAGAACTACTACTACTCTCAACCAAGGCATAATATGTAGTTGATAGCTATATATTATGCCTTGGTTGAGAGTAGACTGTGATATGGCGTTGGTTTTTGGGGCGGATCGTCTGCTGCACATGTTGTTTTTGTCGCGCAGAAACGAATTGTGAGAAACATCGCAAACGTATGCAGTACCTGTAGTTGCAGGGAGCTCTATCGAGAATTTCAAATATTGTCATTAACGGGCCTATACATTTTCGAACTATGTGTACATATTTTTTTGAACAGGGCAAAGTTTGTGAAGAGTAGTGAAGTTCAGCGCTACGGTGTGAGGACTGGAAATCAGTTTAGGGTTCCTTTTGCTAGACTGGAAGTTAGGAAATTGTTTCCAAATTGTATGGGCTTAAAATTATTTAACTCTCTGCAATCGACTTTAACTAAATGTCAACATGTAAATAATTTCAAAGATATGTTGAAATCTTATTTGACTGATAAAGTTATTTATAGTTTAAACGAATATTTCAATTAATATTTTATCCTCTTTTTGACAAAACCCATCCGGGTTTATTATTACTAAATAATTAAATAAATAAATAAAATAAATATAAGACCTGCACATATTTCAACACTTTTTTTTTTCAACAAACTACAATAGGTTAACATTTTTATACTTTTGCAATGAACATTCCAAACTCATTGCTCGTACTTAAAAGTAAAAAAAAAGTGTTCATGTTACCGCTTTACGGTTAACTTAACAATTTTTATCTCGCGGTATACATTCATTTAAGGGACTGCAAGATGATGCACGAGATATCTCCCACAGATTCATCCTAAGGGGGATGAAAATATCTACAATGCAACATTTTTATACTTCTTGAGTAATAATTGGAAACTTATTGCTCGTATTTAAATTAAAAAATGAATTTCCCTCCGTGTAGAGTTAATTGCTGGATCATCTGAAAAAATCTTTCTGTGGTAAATATTGGTTACCATTGCTATTCAACGTTCTTTTTTTGTAACTTATGGTTGCTTGTTTATTTTGATGGTATGACGCTGAAATCAAAACACATATTAGTTATGTGCTAGACATTAAAAATCTAAATATAAATGTATTATGATGACATATTAATGAAGGCGCCAAAAATGCGCAATCAAACAACTTGTTTGATATAATCTTACCAAAAAGCTACGCAAATATGTCGACGAAAAACAAGAAAACAGTTTTGTGCCATTTAGCGCGTGCTGTTAGGTTGCTACTTACATATAGGAATATATTTAAAAGCAAATTCGTCGTACGTCAGTGCAAATAATTTGCGTGAAAAGTAAATATCACAAAACCAATATGGAGTATTGTAGTATTAATAAATATACTGGTTCGGATCGAGCAAATAAAATGGACGAGATCAAATAGATACAGTCGCCATTTTGCTATGTAATGGGATGGGCGCCGTATATCATTTGACGCATTCGCAAGTTCGCCTCCTTATAAACTTTCTATGCTGTCAATGTTCCTAGCAGAACTATTTATTTATACGCCGCCTTTATGCTCCGGGTCATAAATGGAAGTTCCGCGCTTACCAAAGAAAAAGTATTATGCCACTTAACAGAGTTATAATGTTGGTAAGTACGTTTGAGAATAATTAAAACCGTAAACTATTCATACAATTATGGGTTTGAATGTGCATGCTGCGTAAACACGTTGGTGATTCGAATAAACTGTGTGGGATAGTTTTAGGTACATATCTATACGCGTTACCAATGAACAAATAAAAGGATTTGAAACGTAAAAGAGATTCTATTATGCAAGGAAACCCGTAAAAGGTTGTAGTAAAATTATTGATAATTATAACGTGACGGTAGGTGGTTAGAGTTTGTTAATTTTAATCTGAAGCCCGATGATTAATTGCTGCATGTACGATTAAGTACTTGTTCTCTTTTAATGGTAGTATTAATAAACAATAGGCACTATGTATGCTGTAATGTGAAGCAGTCACAGTATCTGCCTACATATATGCACCTATACCTTCAATTTTATATTACATATTGTTATCCTATTTGAAACAACTGCCATTTACTATACATTTGTATCTGCGTAAGTGGATTCCTGAGGATATACTCCAGAATTTTAACTTTTCGCAAATATTATTTTCTTTTCACTTTCCTCGTGTTAGGTCCAATTACTACCGACGCATAGTTGGAAAACAAATAAGGTGGGACCCAATACCGGTCCTCGCTGGACACCAATGCTTACGAGCAATTTCAAAGCAACAACTCCATTTTGTCATTACGGACTGATTCTAAAAAAACATTCTAACGGTAGCGATATGGATATAAACAAAGCAATCAGACAAGGAAGGTCCTCTTCTGCTTGATTTAATAATGGACAAAATAGTGAAGCGACAGAGAACAGATTCAAACCGGGAAGACAATATGAAGAGGACCTGTAAAGACTTACATTTATCTTTGGGAAAACAAGCCAAGAACTAGGACCACAACTATCAACTGAAAAACCTAACCTAACTAATTATTTGAACATATGACCTCCGCACTTAATCAGATTTATATTGGGGGTCAGCAATAAAAGAATGGAACAGGCAATGGAATTTAATCACATGGGAACAATGGTATAACTGACAAAAGAGCAAAACGTTAAATAGATAAACCTA
Organism: Osmoderma eremita; assembly: GCA_031763485.1. Classification (NCBI taxonomy): domain Eukaryota; kingdom Metazoa; phylum Arthropoda; class Insecta; order Coleoptera; family Scarabaeidae; genus Osmoderma; species Osmoderma eremita. The sequence goes on along the minus strand of JARFOC010049002.1, from coordinate 14,827 downwards.
ACAGACTTTCTGGCTGCTTATCACACAGCATATGGTAGATTGAATATTTAACCCAGAAAACCAAAGTGATAAGTTACAAGCTACAAATAAGGCCGGTAATAACCTGGCAACACTGTTGGCTTCCCAGTCTAACATCTGAAGCGTCTTCGGCACGAATTTGAGTTTTAGCGTCATTTGGTTCCCGCAGCAATGAAGCGGATATTTCTAGTGCGTTCTGAAAACAAGTGACATTAATTTGGAGCAACGGTGCGCTATCACGTTTTGTTTCAAACGATGGATAGATTTCGAGAAAAGAGCTATGGTGTGAGGTCGAACATCAGGAATACCTGGATACTGCATCACGACAATGCGCCTTGTCACATAGCGATTTCAATCAACGAGTTCTTGGCAAGTAAAAACAATCCGGTGGCTACGCATATTCGGCACACCTGAGCCCTTGCAACTTTTTCTTTTTCCCAAAGTGGGACATTGTAGACCATTGACGAAACCGTAACCGACCAGCTGAAGGCGATTTCAGTATCTGAGTCCCAGCACTGCTATGAAGAGTGAACACACCGTCTCTAGCGCTGGCAGGCTTCCCAAGATTAGGATGAGATAATGTGGAATTGAATTTCAATAGAATAAAAAATTTATAAAGAAACCATCTCATTACTTTGTTTACACACACTCTTTAACCTTGGTGTAGAATGGGCTATAGGCCTAATGGATACGGAAAAGGAAGACTGATTGTGAGTTCTGTTACGGAGAAAGGATGCAGATCAATTGAGGGAAGTACCCCTAATACCGTAAATAAATTAATTTTCTACATAAAATATTGTACGCTACAGAATCAAAGGCGTTTGTAAAATTTGAAAAAAAGTAAAAAGAAAACAGTTCAGTCCATCATCCGCTGCCGAAGCGATTTCGTTTACAAAAACATTATGCGTCTCTTCCGAAAACCATATTGATATTTCTCAAGTTAATTAAACATTCTATAAAAAGTTATGAAATTTGACGTTGACAATGGCCTTGATGGGCTTAGAAAGGGTACACAGTCAGAATATTGGACCGACATTTTGATCAGGTTCTCGATGTCCTCTTCTTTTAGCTATGTATATATTTATAATTTTAGTTTTCTGGCTCCTTGACATTCTAGAGGAGTTATGGCCAAAATAATGCATGTGCGGGACACCCTATATGCTCAGTATTCGGATAAATGATTAATCGTATACCACTGTTCTAGAAAGGCGAAAAAAAACTTTGAAAGCAACAGAGGCATTAATTAGCACAACAATGAAAATGTTTGAAAAGATCGTAGAAAGTTGATCAAGAAAACAAGTTGAACCGATTTTAGACGAAGAACTGAGGATTCTGCGCAAATAGAAGTACCCAAGAACATGTGTCTGCCATAAAAGAAATTCTAAACAAGAGAACAGCGAGAGTTCAACCAGTTTTTTGGATTTATTGATATAGAGCAAGCCTTGGATCAAGTTTCCAGAAATTAAATATGGCAAAGTTTAGGAAATCAAAACTTAAAGTGTAAATTGATTAGAGTTACTAAATGCCTATATAAGAAAACCAGAAGCAGTGTTATATGTAAAAATATGAAGTGGGAAACGTTCAACATTAAGCAGGGAGTACGGGAGGGAGGAGTCTAATTGTAAGTCCACTACCTTTCATCGCTTTTATGAACGATTTAATAAAAGAAACTAAGCGGATGACAAAACCACTAAATGTAGAGCATAGGAATCTTGAAGGAGTGCATTCTTGCGGACGATATAGCAATTATTGCAGGGAGGGAAAATGACTCGGAGCTAAATTTAAATGTTTGGAACAATGTATTAAAAAGAAATGGGATGAAAATGAATAAGGCAAAAGTCATTGCCATAGGAATGCAAACACACATTTAAATTAAGATCGATGAGGAAAGAATAGAACAGGTCAAAAGTCCTGAATATTTGGGAACAACTATGGAAGAGACAGGAAGACAGGAAATCGAACTGACTAAAAAAATAGAAAAGGCCAATAAAGTATACCAAGCAATGAGGAAGTGTCTTATAAATAAAAAAGATATAGGCAAACAAACAAAAATGAAAGTTCACAAAGCAATTTACAGACCGATCCTTACTTTCGGTTGTGAAACGTGGGTTTTAACGCAAATGGAAGAAATTATGATACGTGACGCAGAAAAGGGGTATTTACGAAAGGTTCAAGGGATTACTAGAGTCGATGGAGTTAGAAACCAAGAAATAAAAGAAAAACTGGAAGTAGAAGAAATAGAAAATTACATAGAGCGTGGACAACTCGGATGGTGGGGAGACTAGGCTAGGCTTTTAGACCTGTTAAAGGAATTTGGGAAGCGATCCAAGGATACGTGGGATAACACAATTTAGAAAATCTTACGAAGACAAGAAAACAAAACGTGGTTGGAAGCGAAGAATGTGGCAATGGACAAAAAGAACTGAATCAATTTTATTCAGAGTTGAAACGAAGCTGACCTTACACCCTTGTGGGTAATTTAGGTTTCTTTGATTATATATATTTTTTGATAAAGGTGCTTGTGTTTAAATTTGGTCTGAGCGACAAGTGTTTTTCTACGGGGAATGGTGAATAAAAATATTTTTCGCTTGGTGCATAACTGTTATTTTAAACGATTTTCATTTAATTAATACGGACAACATCTTGTTCCCGTATCTAAACAAAGAAATTAAGTTTTATTTTCCCTTTGTTGTAAAAGCCAAATGAAGTGTGCCTTCCCGAACCTTAATTTCACTGGCGCACACTAATCGTTTTCTGAATTTAGATAGCGTTGACGTAAATCTATACCGGCAGAAGAGGACGGAAAATATGTATGAAGGAATTATAGGGTTACGCCGAAAATATCGAAATTACACATCGAATTTATATTTAAACGCGTGCCTCCCAGAATAGAATTCCGAATCTATATATACTCTCGGCTGTGCGTAAATATTTGAACAACTCACATACCGAAATAGCATCGGGATTAGTTAATTATTTAGAAAATCGTTGCGAATACCGAATACCTTTCGATAAACTTACATCCTGAGAATTAACATGTGCATGTGATTATAGTTCGTCTCATATTATACATACGTCACGGAGACCACGGTAACGATCGATATCGGTTAGGGTAAAAATAAACGTAAGAATTCTTTCATACTTTACCTATGTATTGTATATTTAAGAGTAACTCAAGATAATGTTGTTTTAAGCACTAATATCGACTACGCAGTAATTGTCCTTGTATAAATGTCATTTATGAAAAATAGTGGTGCCCATAAATTTATAAAACAAGTTTCGATTGTTTGACAACCAATAAGAATTTGTACAATATTATCAGGAGATCTTATCATTTCAGTACTAGTATTTTCTAAAGATTTAGGACGAATGATTTGGCACTACAAATAAACACAAGTATGTTGGCAGTAAGACATTACATATTAGAATCACTAACTTGAGAAATTTATAATTGAGAGCATACATCACGTGGTTATATTTCGCTTTATATCTAACAAAAATGATTTTTAAAACGACCCCCTTTATTTAAACACCAGAACAAAGCGTCTCATATAGCCTGAAGTTCTAAGCTTTCTTATGAGATGTATGCAGATTACAAATTAAACATCATTCGGTTATTCGACTTGATAATGGGAATCCACGTATTCCCGAAACACGTGTCGTCCTGAATTAATCAATGCGTTGTGCGGGAGGAGTAATCCGAACAGTGTATTTATCAATCATTAATCACGATCACTAAATAAGTTAATGTATGTAAATATTAAATTTACGAACTTAATATTCGTCAGTACCCATTTATTATAGGTGAATAATGTTATATGGGTATCAAAGAGGTTATCTTCAACACACAAGGAGGCTTTCCAAAGTACATTGCTTTTATATCGTTACCGTCCCCTGGTGCCAGATGCAGAACATATCGCAATTGATTTTACCGGCCAATCGCACGTGCGCATATTATTTTTAACTGTCAAGTTTTTTGAATTTGAGTATTGGGAATTTTAAAAATATAACGGCAGTGTAATTTTAGTTTTAGGAAATTAAGCATATCTGCAGCAGCGTGGTGGATATATAAATTAGTAAAAGTATGGGCCAGTTTAAAAAAGAACATAATGCATTAAAGTTCAATTGCCTGTTACTTGTGGAGATCCTGATGGCTCAACTTTGTGTCCGATACTTTACCAAATATATAAATGCCATTAAATTTTCGCTGTTGATGACAAAACACTCACACATTGGGAAAAATCTAGATAAGACAATCACTATAAAGGAAAACAATGTTGCTGGTTATAAATAAATTACTGTAAATGTGCAAACTCCCGTTAGGGGTGTAAATTTCTCTCTCCCAATATTTTTATATAAATTATTACGTAATAAGGTTGATTGGTCTTTCCTTTTGGGTAAACTACCTTTCCGGGTGTCTCGATATGCAACACATAACCCTGTTCTATACTTTGCGTGCTCGTACGAACCTGTTACTTAAATCACTGATTGAATTTATGTCTGATGCCTATAATAGAATTAGCAGAGAATATGCGACATGACATGGAAATTGCAACGCCAAGGAGGGGTGAGGATTTTTTGACGAAACTCGGTACAAACGTTTACCGATTCAAAGGTAACAATTGAAAAAAAAATTGTTGTGATGGATCAAGTGGTCGTGGCGTATGCGATATTTCATGCAATGTTTTCTAGCATTAATGTCAGTACTTCTTTCAATTTTTGATTAAAATTTCACCCTTTTCTCTTGTGTTAATTTGAATCGTCGCCGAAGAAAAACTAATGCGGTGGAGGATCCTCAGCTTCGTCTAATTGCACTAAGAGATCGATTGTCTAGTAGCAGGTCAATTGCGTATCGATGGTTAGACAATGAGGGTCGTCTCTTCGAATCTTTCATTGCCGTATAAGGGCTTTTGGCTTGCAATGCTATTGACCACATTTTCTGTTTCCATTTACCACTCAATACCGACAGCAATGTTTGAAGTGGAATAGGTTACATTGAAGTGGAATAGGTTGCATTGGAACGTGGAGTGGTATAGGGTGGTGTTCAGTGATTAATCCTGATGTCGCATAGGGATGCATAATGGCTCCATGAGCGTTAGATGAGGATGCAGCGAACGTCGTGATATTCAATTTTTCGTTGAAAGGCATGTGCACCGAACCGTGGGAATTATGGTATAGAATGCTATAGCATATGCGAATAGATCTCAGTTGGTGTTTATCCCAGGCAACATGAATGCCTAGCGTTACATTGCTGAGGTGGTAGAACTCCATATTCTTTCCTATCTTCAGCAGCTAGAAGACCCACTTTTTCAGCAGGATAATGCCCGTCTCCACATAGCGAGACTTTCTCTAGATCGGTTCCAAGAGGCCAATGCCAATAACTTGTCATGGCCACCCAGATCTTCCGGGCTCTCGTCAATTGAACATGTGTGTGGCATCATGGGAAGAAACTTATGGGAACTTTGCAAATTCTCCGCAAACACTGGAAGCTCTCCGGCATGAATTGCAGATTGCTTGGGACACCATGGCCCAAAAGGACATCGACCACCTACTGGAATCAATGCCACGAAGAGTGAGGGAGTGTGAAACTAATAGGGGACACATTATTAATAGATATAAAAAATATGTTTGTCCTTTTTCTTGAAATTTAAATCAATTATTACGTTTGAAAGGTAAAGGTTTGGTTTACCCCTTCTTGGTGTTGTAATTTACATGTCATGTAATATATTTAGTTACCACTTGTTGCAAACAGTAGAAGATTATGTCCATAGGGGAGTTCAAGATCCAACGGCAATTACTTATTACTTATAATGATAAAATTGTTCTCATTTACCAAATTGTGTTAGATTATTCTTATTGTTATTTTATTACTTGTCGTTAATTCGGTACTCTGTACTGTTAGGCAATAAATAAATAAATATCGAATATTGATATAAATACTGCTTAGACTGAGACTTTTCAAGTAAACATAAAATAGCAAGAGTAATTTCATAGAGAGATTGTAAATGATTGCTGATGCATGATGTTCATGTCATGTTCAGTCCAAAGTAATCAAGAGGTTCGCCCATACTGAAATAATAGCAACTGGAAGCTAACTAACCCAGTGCTGCCAGGTGGGAATTTGGTTAAAAGGTAGATTATTTGGGGAAAAGCGGTAGATTTCGAAATAAAAATGGTAGAAAATATTTTATCTCCTGGTACCAAAGGTAATAAGATTACCTTTGGTTTTATTGCATTATAATCATAGTAATAACTTTTTTTTTAATTTTGCAGAAATATGTAAGCACATATTCATCTAATAATGAAAAAATAACTATTGTGATTTCTTATAGGTACATGTTATTATTTTGTTTAGACAAAATATTTTAGTCAATTTTGATATTATAACATTCACATTCTGATATATTTGAGCTATGTAGTCATTCCAATTATTGAAGCGGTTGATAAAGAAGTTCGCTGTTCGGTTCTTAAAAGGTTCAGTTGAGAAAAAAATGCGTTCAATACATTCTAAATTTAAAGAAAAGATATTTAAATTAGAGTAACAGTATGAACGTTTCGGTTCCTTTCTCTGTATTATAACTAGAGTCTGACTATTCTGAACATAATAGGGGCGACCCTAATCTGGGTCCCGGGTCACTCCCTCATTCAAGGTAATGAGGCACCCGACACCCTTGCAAAAGAGGATGCTGCGGGTTGTTTCCGGGGTCCAGAACCGGCAATTGGTATATCAATTTCGATAGCCAAACGACGAATTTGCTTCTGGTTAAAACAGAAAATACTCCAATTTTGGAGCAGCTCTCCTGGTTTGGTACATGCGAAGGAGTGTATTTCACTCAATCATGTCAAAACCGGAGAATTACTAAAACTTGATCGTAAAAGGATCAAAATAATCACTTCTGTGTTTACAGGTCACTGCAAACTCAGGAAACACCTACCAGAATCGGGTCATCGGAAGAAACCGAATGCCGACTGCGCATGGAGCATGAAGAAACAGTAGAGCACGTTATGTGCCACTGTCCGGCGGCCACCCGCACCAGGTTCTCCATTTTTGGAAGAGACATTACTACCCTAGCCGACCTGAAAAATTCCTCACACAACAAGATTTTGAGCTACCTCAAGGGCCTGGACTTGTTGGATGAACTCTAGGATGTCATCCGCTCCACAATAGGACCAAGCGGCCGAGGTGGAAGGAGTGATCGACGACCCAGCGGATGACATCATTTTCCCAAGTAATCCAATTAAGTAAGTAACTACAGTCTGAATTTTGAGGTAAACACATAACAGGGAACTGAAGTTGGAAATATTTAGGAAGTTTCGCTGACTGCATGTTTTGAGTGTTTATCAGTTGCCTTTATAGCTGTCGCTAAAGCTACTACTATATATTAGAAAAGAAAAGAACGGTAAATTGCAGATGCGAAAACGTTAGACCGATAGCCAAGGGTGCCAAGACGGTAGATATTTAGTTATAACGGTAGACTTGGGAGCACTGAACTAAGTTCGTAACATTTAGCTATCCAGGTTTTACAGAAATCGGTATTCATGCGCACAAAAATAAGTTAAGAGCATAACATTCGTATTGAAAAGAAAAAAAGAAATTTGGTTTCTATTAGCTTAGGTTAGTTTTGAGTTCAGTGGCCTCCGGGCTGTAGTTGTTAGGGTTAGCTTGTTTATTCCTGATTGTTTTATTGTAGTATGTGGTGCACTGTATGTCTGATTTGCGTCTTTTGTTTTGCAAAAAAAATTACATACAGCTACATATGTAAGGTTAAAAAATGTCTATAGGAGATCTTAAGAACTTTTTATAAATGGGGTGTATGACCGTGTGAAGCTTTTGAGTTATATTTAATAGTTCATCGATAGCAAGGTTTATGTGAAAAAAAAATCAAATATCTTAGTATTAATATGATTCATTTGGCAGGTGGAAGAAACAACCCTAAGTGTGATTGGATGATAAAAAGTGTGGATCAACTGTTTGTTTCATTTTCACCTGTAAATCAATGAACTGATTTCGATGACACTAGCAGGATTTCATCAGAATGGTGCAACTTAGGGTATACGCTATAAAAAAAATCTGATTTTTGAGCGGGAAATTCGAGAGAACTGCCACTTAATTTCGGCGAATTTGGGTGAAATTTATGTCAATGGAAGATGTTCATATATATATAGAATTAATCACCAATTTTTTTAAAAATAAATGTTCATTCAATTAAATGCGCGAATTGTACTTGCTCTGCAATACCTTGTGATCTACTCAGACACCTGCACTCAGCGCACTGTGCAACGCACAGGGCTTCTGCCAGTTTATTCATTAATATTAAAAGCTAGAAGAGAATTAAGTACGGTTCATTGAATTTAGTTGAACATTTTCTTGCGAAAATCAAATATCATTTCACCTTGCTCTGACAGATATATTTTACACAAGAATGAATTCAATGATTAGTTCAGCTTGAATAACAACACGATGTTTCCGTCACACTGGTGATTATAATTCGCTAATGCAACAGCATGTATTAGTTGGTAATAACGCAACTTGGTATGGCACAAATTTAGAATCTAATGCCGCGTGATTAAGCAGAGAGCTCGCCGAAACTATGCGGGCGTTTTTTAACAGTTTACTATGTATTTAATTTATGCAACGTTTCGACATTATATCTTAGAAACTATTAGGTATTACGTTAATCAAGTATAGAGCATAAAGCTCGCTTTTTCAGATCTGTTGTTGTTACTGGATAAAATGAATTTTTAAGTTTTATTACGGTTTTCCTTGACTATCGAATTTGAACATATTGCATCGTGCAAAGGCGTTTGTTGTGAAAGGGAAGTATCCTACGTTATTTTCCGCAAAACGTCTGACGCAAAATTTGCTTCGCCCACTTCATACAATAGGTTCAATACCCTTGGAGTTAACTATTTTTCGCGTTGGAGTATAGTGATTTAATGTCACTGCCAAGTACGAATATTAGAAACGACATGCTTCTTAGGTAATACATTTAAGTACAAGGTTTCCGGATAATTTGCGTTATGTCCTTACAGGTGGATTTTGAATTATATTTTGTGTATATTAGGTTTATTTCATGATCGAACAAAATGCAGTTTGGTATCATTTATTAAAAAAAAAAGAAGATCTGCAAGTAACTGGAGTTAATATTGCTTTTTCCATAAATCGAAAGTTTTCGGATTATAAAACTCTTTACATCTATTCAAGTCTAGATTATCAAATTCGAACATTTGGTTTATTATTATTGGATTAACTTTTTGATTGAAAATTGATTAGAATCAGCGCATTAATATGTAAGAAATGGCCAGTGCTTATCAGAACTAAAGCAAATCACATCTATATGTATTACATATACTTGTAGCAATATTCACAGACTATTTCAATATTATTCCCCAATTTAATAACTGATGTTGAAGTATGATAAACTATTCAGTGTTACCGCATCAATTACGAATACGGCAGATGGGCGATATTAGTATATAACGGCCAGCAAAAATTATAATTACGTAATCTGCTTTTGTCAGTCGTCTTTTCATGTAAGTGTAGTAATTTATATTTGTAAGTTACCAAACACATTCGATGAATTTGTAGTTAGAACGGGCGCGGACTGATTTGCATAAAAACACTTTTATAACTTTTGACTTAAGGTGAAGCAGGTTTGTGGCGACAAGAGAAAACACTTCACATTTTTGTTTCCAAATTTCATAGATTCAGCAGCACAATGTTAAACGTCAGGTTGTATTTTTGTTGTGCATTGTATCAGCTTGCTTATGATGGGGTAATATTATGTACAGTGTTGAGTAAATTTCAAAGCGCCGATCAACTCGTTTGGGAGTAAATAATATGTACTCGTTCTGGTAAATACGAGCTTATAATCTTCATTACATTTTCAAGCTTTTACTCATACACATTTATCATATTCATTGGATTAATTCTAATATACATACGTTGATGTTTCCAAATCTGTTACACGTAAATTCTTATCAAATAAGAATCTATAAGGAAGTGAGAATTATGAATGAATCCCTTAACAATTTATGCCGAGATAAGAGCTAGTTTCAATTGTATTAGTACTGTCCAAATTTGATAAACCAAATAGTGTCATAAAATGCACTAATATGCACAAATAATTATGCAAACTGAATTATATTGCTCTATTTACTTATCTAAAGTCTAAAAATTATATACTTTAGGGTCTGGTTATGTGTCACGTCCATACTAACATATTTGCTTGAGATTATGTTACCGTAAAGTGGGACTACCTTGTGACATATTTTGAGGTTCTTGTGCGGTATCTTTTTTTTCTTTTTGCGTTACAGTCTTTCAAATAACCCCATTTCGTGGCTTCACCTTTCGCCTATTTTCTTTGTAAAAAATTAAAGTCAAGGCGCAAAAAAGATGTCAGAAAGTTACTCCAAGAGACGGAGTTACTTTGTGACACCTATATATTTCTATTGAAATCAGAGGCAAATAGCTTTACGGCAAAGAGTAATCTTTGTACTGATTTTACAGAGAAAACTGGTAAATCTCTGATGGAATATGCATGTCTTCAATAAAAAAATACGCAAAAAATATAAACTAAACATCTATTTGCAACAATAGAAAACTTGGGAGCAATAAAAGCGTTTAAATTACCTAACATAAAATATTTTAAATATAAAAAAAACATTGTCAAACAGTAACGAGAATATCCTCCAATTCAGGAACATGGAATAATGCTCTTCTTCGGCGTTGTTTGGGAATTCCAATCCCCATGATTATTAATTAAAACAAAATTATAAAGTCATTAAGAGGATATCATATTAACACAAAAATAAGGTCTATTACTGTATTTCAGTAAAAACTTACGTTTGATAAGAAATCCCCTGTAGAATTCTTTCATCCATAGAAAGTTTCCGCATCAACTGTCATTCATTGAATTTGATGGTCAACTAAGTCAAGCTCAAACTAAGTGCGCGTTTAGGACAGGAATTCAACCGTATGTATGACAGGTTGTGCACATGTTTTCTGGTTTACCCTTAGAATAAGTCTGTTTCGGCTATAAAACCTACCAAAGGAAGAAAAGTGAGTTTTAAGGGACATGTCACAATGTAACCTTACTTGTCACAAAGTAGCGCCACTTTACGGTATTTGTTTTGTTCTTTGTGCGTTAAAAATATTTATTTTCATTATTATTTACAGTGATAGATTTGGAATGGAGGACCTGATTCTATTTCATTGCGATTTGGGCTGTTTCGACCTGCACAAATATTGGTTGTATGTGCTGTATATTTGAAGCGATGAAACACACCCCAAATGTAAGTGGAGATTTTAGAAAGAATATATTTTATTATATGCTAGTGGGACCTACGAACGTAAGTTGATTTTTCTATGTAAAAAGTATCACATATGGTCGGAAAAATAGGCTAATTCCTTTAGCATAAGTTCTTTTCAGTATAAATAAATCTGTTTTAATAATAAGATAAAATAGAATTGTTGCCCAGGAAATACACATAACAATACTTTTGGGAGCTTGCAACAACATTATAATGAATTAACTAGTACGCAATGGATGTTTGGCAAAATAAGTATCGTTAGATGCTTTCTGCTGTTTGGTTGTATATCTGCAATTTGTAAATAAATGCTGCTACTTTTTTTTAATCAGCAGTTTACGGTGGTATGTATTTTCCTTTGGTGAAGACGAGTTATCAAATTTTAAATCGCATATCGTAATATTATACGAAACATGGGTCGCGCATAATACGGTTTAATATTTCTGGTAACTTCGTGATGGTTTGGTTAGCTGACCGTACAAGAAGTGTGAACGGATAAGAGATGTCGAATTGCGGTGCGGGCAAACGTGCATAATAAATATAGAGTGGTGATTGCACAGCGAAGCCGCAGAACGAGAAAAGATGAAATACAAGAAGTAAAACACACCTGACGCGGTAGGTCCCGCAAGCCACAAGGCGACCAGATCGTCGACGCTTGCGGCTGCAGCGGCGCCGGGAGCGTGGTGCTGTCCGTAGCCGCCATAATAATAGGATTGTGCCGGGAAGGCGTCCAGTAGTCTTCCTCGTCCGTCGATCGGCGGCGGTTGGTCTCCTCTTCCTCTTCCTCCTCTGTTCCTTCCGCTTCCGTTAGTCGGTACGCCACTATCAAGCAGTAACTGCTGCACTTGTAAAATATCTACGAATTCGTCGCCACCTGTTGCATTGTCCCGCGACCTTTGACGCGTATAGCCGTCACTGTTATTATTATTATTATTCTTTGAGTCCTCGTGTTCTCTCCGCATTGCTAGTGTTAACATTTTGCTGCCGCCGGGCACCGGAGTCTTGCTCCGTTGCCATGCCGCACCACACAACCGGAACACACGCGACGCACTCCGGGATCACGGTCTGGATGTGAATGAGTATCGGACATGTGTGAGTAGTTAGTTGGTCGGCAGGTACTCAACGCCAACTCTCAACGCCTCTGCTCCACCGCCACGGTGACGTCACCCGCGTCGTCATGGGAGCACGACGCGTGGGTCTCCTTCGCTTGAGATTCTATCCCAGGTCGTGGTATCGCACGCTCTGCTCCGTTTGTGCTTGTGTCCGTCCTCGAACTCTGATGTGCCTGCTCCCCACTTTATGTTTGGTACTCACTATTTTCGCGCACTGGCGAATCCTGGCGGTTCGCGTCTCTGTCTCGCCGATTTCCGAAGCCGTAGCGCCCTCCTCGCGTCAAAAACGGTCCAAGTAATTGACCACATGCTTTTTTTGGCACGGGCTGCCGAATGAGTGCGAGTCCCGCGTCACGGGTAGCGGTGCGGCTGATCAACTCCCAGAAAGGTATCAATTTAATGTAGAGTGCCGACGTGCGTCCGTGATGTCACAACTAACTCGTGTGCCACCGGTGAGACTCTTCGCTATTTTTAACTGGGCCTAGAATATAATAGAATATTGTGCGCCAACTGGTGGTACAGATGCGATCATCGACGGACTAAAAATATTACGCATACGAGTCGAACATCATCGGGACGTAACGCAAGTACGCGCTTGTTTTGATTCCGATTCGCATTCTTCGTTTTATCTCTCGCTGCCCGTTTTACGACTAAAAATCACTAAAATGACGCGATCTCGTAAAGAGTCTTGTGACCGTGTGTATATGCCTTAAAATAAGATTCCCAAATATTTTGATTCGGACGCAAAAGTAAAACGTCAATCGTAAAGATAACATTGTTTCGTTAAAATTTTCATATATGGTAGTGTATACGTTTTAAGCTTCTCATCGGTTGAATACCCATTTATGATACCAGCTTATAACTAAACCTGATTGATTCTTATGCTATGATCCGTTTTACAACCATATACGGTGAGTAGGATTTAGAAAACAAAAGAAATCATTTATTACAATTAAAATTTGAATGCAGATATCATCAAATTAGTTTGATTTGGCCGCTTAAATCCTGGCGCTAGTTTTAGATAATTCATAAGTTCTTATAACGCCATAAGCCATTCGATTTCAAGGATCAACTATAAATTCGCAAATACTGATTGATATTAGTCACGCCATGCTGTCTAGCACGGTGTTTATACACGGTTTGCGTTCGAGTGTTCATTATGTCACTATAAATGTCCTCGTGCCTGCACTGGTTAAAAAATAAATATTTTGACAGTACCGTGTATATTTACACGCCCACCTATTAATATTTGAGGTTCATCCATTCATTATTTTTGACTTAAGTTAAGTAAGCCAGAGAATAAATGAAGAAATTTGCTTGTATTCTTTCGCAATTTCTTACTTTGCATGTAATAGATATGCTGAATAAAAAGGTTACCCAATTCAATAAATATTTACTTTACACTTGCTACAAATCAATGGCGGCACGTTCACGTCTTAAAAGTATGTGTGTTATCGAATGTGGTTTCCTAATGCATTTGTAGCGATTTGCATTTTTACCATACACAAAGAATGTTGCAGACCTGCATATGATAAATGAACGATATCCAAATGTAATGTATGTGTGTATTATTACGTTAGCCGTTGATAGCTAGGAGCAGTCGTTTTAAATATTGTCATGCAGAAATTATAAATTGGTTTGTTCTACTTTTAATGATAAGAAATTGTTATTTTATGGACGCAAGTTTTGATCTAGTAATAGAAATGATGAACAGATAGAAATCATAATAATAATTATTTTATTTAGGCTGATACACAAGATAGTGTTTACACATGTTAAAAAGAATACAAGGAAGAAATAATCTAATATTAGATAATTAATTAAACTACAGTATTAATAAATACATTTAACATTCTGTAATTACATCGTCAAAATTATTACTAAGAAATTCTGAGACAGAGTAGCAGCCAGGCATTTTATAATTAAATAAATTTTAATTATCTTTTTTATATATAAGTTATATGTTGGGGAAGATAAATTTTTTACAATTTTTGGCAAGGCGTTGAAACACTTTGCCGCAAGTGTATTATTTCTGCTTCTAGACTAATCTTATGTTATCATTGAGTCTTGTCGTATAGGTTTGAAAGTCACTATTAGTGTTGTAGTTATTGAAGTTTTCTTTAATAAAGAGGATACATTCCAAAATATATGAGCAAGGTGTTGTTAGTACTTGCAAGGATTTAAAGAACGCCGGGATAGCGCAGTGGTAAGAGCACTAGACACCTGCACAGAATGTCGGGGTTCGAATCTCCCTTGCGGCAGCCGATTTTTATTAAGATCGGTTGCAGCAAGGGTGGTCGGTACCCCTCTCGGTACCCTTCAGTGTTGAGGATTAAATCAACACTGCTACCCTCTACGGCGAGGAGAGGCAGTAACAAGCCATACAC
>JARFOC010048992.1:0-20993 GCA_031763485.1 Osmoderma eremita | reverse complement strand
ATCAAGAAGTGTTGAGAAATGTAGCGGTGCCTCCTCACGATTCAAGAGGTTAATGTTCTTTTTAATATAAACCGATTGATAAGCATCTAACTAACTACTAATCTTAATGCTATGAGATAGTTTATTTCATTAACAAAAATCCTACTTATTTCTTAAAAATAATTAAAAAAACTAGTAACACTACTAAAAATAACCAAGATCAAATACTAACCTAACAATACTTATTTTTACACATTATATTTATTTACATGCATTCACTTCATACTGAGAGATATAAAAAGATTGACACGGACGTTACTACTGTTTTAGAGATAACCTTATTAGTTAAGTCAATTTTTAGATGTACCTTACAAAACAGTTTTCTTCAATGCTATATATTTTTGATGAAATTTTTTTTCGTGATGATGATAATTGATTGATGAATGATGACTAATGAAGGACTATATCAGTATAGTTCAATGATAAACAATTTATGTATGTAGTCAATTAATTATCTGTTATATAATCAAACAGTTACGGTTATTTCAGCCACTCTATATATGATAGCGAGCTCTGTAAAAGAACAACATATGCATCAATATTTATGAAGTAGATTCATCTTAGTGATGTGCCGCAGTTCGATACATCACTCACGCCAATTAATAAAACTTAAAAACACTCCACACCACATAAATATGTACAAACTGTGTACGCATTTCGACAACGAAAATGCTTTCATCAGCAGTAATGCTAGACTAAGATAAAACCAAAAATAGAAGTTACTAGTCCTACCCAAGTTTCCTGGGTGATGTGCTTACTGGTACAATTAAAAGCATATACATGCCATTAGCGCTAATGACCCCGCCACTAATTAAAAATTATAGTATATCCGAGGTCATTACCGTTGATTACCTATTCGTTAGAACCGCCATGGACAGGTAAAAAGGTTAAAAAATGAAGAGTTTGATACCGGATCATCGTCTGAATTAGTTCAGTTTTATTTTTGCAGATGAATATACTTCCATAAGCATCTAATTCGCGAACTGACGAAACAATTATGTAGATTCTTTGAACTAATACTATGGTGGGTATCCAAAATATGTTAGGCAACGTTTGATTTATCAGGACTATTGTATTTAAATTGGGCTAAATGTTCTTTAAAACGAACATTAACAGGTGTTCTTGTTTACCCAATATATTTTTATCTCAGTCATCACAAGTAATTTCATACCTTCCATTGTTCAATCTTAAATTTATCCAAGTTTAATTTTATTTAGAGCAAAATCCAATAGCCGGTTTAGGCGGCAATTTTATGTTAGAAATAGTTGCTGAGTTTTCCATGTTAAACCGGTTTGTAGTGGTTTCTTCCCTATATTTATCGGATCCAAGGTGATCTGATAAAGGATTAACCATTATAGTCCCTGAAGCAGCCGTCGTTAGCATAGACTAATAAGTCTACACTGATGATGGCAGCTTCGTTGTCGAAATATGCTTATAGTTGCATATATTTATGCAGTGTAGTGTTCTTAAGTTTTGTTAATAGTGCACATTCAAATTGATTGAAATACGTTTTCTTGATAAAAGTTACCTAATGTGCTTTTCGTGTTTATTGACCAAATTGGAATTCACGACTTTCTAAATAACCTAAAAAATCGTTATCTTATAGGTGCCAAAATAAACGGCTGTCAATAGGAATATTATGTATTTAGATGGGTCAGCTGAGTTGAACGAAGCACAAATACAGTGACAATGTACATGTGCTGGCTCGCCATAAAACCGGCCCCCCAGAAGAAACGTAACTTTTTGGCTGTTGACTTATAGTGATTTATAGTGTTGTTGTTTGTTTATTTCGCCTGGATACCTAATGGGGGATTTATGATTTTTGTTGAAAGATATATTGCCCAAATAATGTAATGTAAAGGGATATCGACACTGTATACGACGTAAAATATATGACGCTACTCAAAATATAAAGGTATTTTCAAATGACCAGGAGAAATTGTGTAATAATTTGTTGTAAAGTAGGAGCGAATAAAGAAACCATTTTGAATAAAGATGCATTTCTTATTCTTTGACTCAACTAAAATTAACTATAATGTAATTATAAAAAGTATAAATTTTTCAGCAATCAATGTTCATAATTGAAGGAAAAAAATTTTTTAACGTGCAGAGCTTATTTAGTCCTGGCCCCATTATTACCTATTATTTGGCAAAATGCGAGCAACAATGAATACGTGTATTCATTTTAGTTTAGTTCATATGAGGGATGCCTTTTATATTTCTGGAATAAAGAACAGAAACTAAAATTAATCATAGTACATGGCTTTATTGTTTTACAAAATATTTCCCATGAAAATTAATACACTTTTGGGTGCGCTTGAACCAGTTTTCGAAGCACTGTTTCCACTACGATTGAGGTACCTTCAAAATATGCATTTTGAAAGCGTCAACCGCTTCTTCAGCCGTCGAAGAACGTTGACCACGTAATTGTTGTTGGATGTGCGGAAACAAAAAGTAGTAATTGAGTGCCAAATCATGGCTGTAGGGCGGATGACCCATCAATTCAACTTTTTCAGTTCCCAAAAACTCTCTTGTTTGAGCTGATGTGTGCTCTGGTGGAGAATAATCCGTCTTCGGCGGTTGGTTTCCCTGGTTGTGTACCATTTAGAATTGACCGTCTGACGTTACACCAATGGTACAGTTGCCACATGACCGGTTTTTCGGAAGAAACAGGCGACCATTTGCTTCGAAGTGCTTCGTGCGCGAATAACTTTTGTTGGATTTGGCTCATCTTGAAAGACCCATACAGTCGACTGCCCTTTACTTTCGGGCTCATAGGCATAGACCCATGATGCGTCATCTGTTAAGATGCCATAGAAATGTTTTGATGCACCGTGATCTTATTTTTGGAGCATTTCGTTCGACCAATCCATACGAGCCTTTTTTCGACCGATTGTCAAATTATGTGGAATCCAAGGTGAACGAATATTTTTGACGGGCAAATGTTGATGCTATATTGAATGTATGCTGGTCCCACTAATACCCAAGGATACTTCAATCTCACGATACATGCTGATCTTGCAATATCAGTTCACGCACAGCATCAATGTTTTTCGGAACAACAACTAACTTTGAACGGTTTTCACGAAATTCGTCAGTGAGTGAAGCACGGCCACGACTGAATTCGGCGTACCACCGGTATACACTAGTTTTTGATGGAGCTTCATCACCAAATGCCGAATTAAGTTCATCGATGCACTTTTGTTCAGATAATCCAGTTCGAAAATTGTAAAAAACGAAAAGATTGACGAGTTAATTCCACTTTTTGGCCAAGATGATTTTTTAAGCCACTGTAAGTAACACAAATATCGCTTGTACGTGAAAATGTTCTGAGTACAAGCGTCAGTTGTCAGGTGGCAGTACCTGGAACGCTTATTCCCGAAATATAAAAGACATCCCTCGTATTAAAATCAGCTGTGGATAGGAATGTCATACTGTGCACATTACACAAAAATGAAAAATGAATCAAAAATTTCGGGTCGTTTTCATGTTTAACGCGACCAAAAAGGTACCAATGATGAACATCCAATTGTCAGGGATAGGTTCTAGAGAGTTGCTACTACTCTTACTAAGAAAATAACTAAATAAAAGATTAATTGATCCATTAGTTAAATACATCTTCCAAACCATCTCCTAACTAAAAGCCGCAATATCCCAATCTATTTACAAAATCTCTGCCACATTTGCTATTGTTTTGGACCAATATGGGACAACAGACGGATTATGTTTCCCATGCATGGGAAAAGAGGATTTGTCGGTACATAATATATGGTCAAGAAAATTTTTATATTACAAATAATATTAATGAACGTGCTTTTATTGAAGGCTAAGATTCATATTATACACGACTGTAATTTCATTATTATATTTGCGTCAGATATAAATAAAATAAATTCTTCTTATATGAATAATATTTGAATTTATTAGGTGTAAGGTATGTATGCCTGAGCGACAAAGGCATGTCCTAGGTTCTAGCAGCCTGTGACTGTGGGAAACTATAAAAAATGAAGGCTATAAAATAAAGTAATAATTGAGCGCAAAATAGTCACCGACTTAAAAGACGACAGTTCAGCGGTCGTTGTCGTTTTTAAACCGGAAGGAGCGATGCTTTGACGGCCAACGCCAGAGCTAATAAGCGTAGAGATGCATACATTAAGATGTCCCATGTATCACCAAGTATAGCAACGTCACGGCACTTGGGCCTTTGCTTCTTTACCACCACTGTTATATACTATATATCTTACTTTTTCACGTACGAAAAAAAGTGGCTTAAATTATGAATTCAATATTTAAATTTAAACTTTCTCACATTACGCATTCAAGAAATTAAAGGAGAGAGACAAACGGAAATGGGTTACCGTTCTGCAAAAATATCAACTGTAACCATCAACTGTTCTTTTTTTATCTACTCCTGTACGATTTAATCGGAGAGATGTTTGAATGGACGCGGTTTTGTTAGATTTGAATTTAAAAAGAGGAACAATAGTTTTTAGGTGCGATAATGAGGAGCAGCATAGTTACCCAATTAAATCTAAAGCGATTAGAACGTCTTTGCTTTACACTAGAGTGTTTCAACACTAGAAAATTACATATATATATATTTATAATAAATCGTATTTAAGGCGCAGAACATATCTAATATCGAAGCAAAGTCGAATCTCCTTTGAAAAGAACAAAATTTTGAATTCTACTTACATTATGTCGATAGCACAAAATTCATCTTGAAGTTTGATGACGATACCTGAAACAAAAAGGTCGTATCATTAGTTTTTGACTAAATCTTGCGAAATATGCAAAGAAGCATTTTTATATTGAAATTTATATATATTTTTATTAATCCATAATATATTTATGGGAGAAATCTAAACTATTTCTTGACATAACTTCAAGTAACAGGTCAACGGTCTTAATAGTTAATATTTTTAAAAAAAGTTTATTTATTAATTTGGATTGCTTTGCAGTGGGTATCGTCCTTTCTGGGTGATCGGTAGTAGATTGTATCATTGAATTTTAATTTTGAAGGAGTTATAAAACCTATGAATTCTACTAGTCTCAAAAATAATATAGGAGTACCTCAGGGTTCGGTCTTAGGTCCTGTTCTATTTTTGTTATATATTAATGACATTTAAAATATTTTTTGGACAATCTTGGTCATATTAATTTGTATGCTGATGACATTTCTGTCGTTATATCTGATAAAGTAAAAGAAACTCTGTAAATGTAATTATTTTCTTGACAGGCTTAATCAGTGGTTGAGCGAACATAAACTCTTATTAAATGTTGATAAAACCCAATATGTGACATTCCACAGTAGGCAACATAGTGTACCGTCACTTAATCTCTGTATCGACGGTGAAATGATACCATCTACGCACAGTAGTAAATTTTTAGGCCTAGATTTGGATCAGTCTTACATGGAAAAACCATAGTGAATATTTAGTTTCTAAACTCAATGTCTTAGTGTACCTATTTCGTAATTTAAGGTATGTACTAACAAGAAAGCAGTTGATAGCTACATATTATGGCTTGGATCGTCTGTTGCACATACTGTTTTTGTGGCGCAGAAACGAATTATGAGAATCATCGCAAATGTATGCAAGTATCTATAGTTGCAGGGAGCTCTTTCGAGAATTTCAAATATTGCCATTAACGGGCTGATACATTTACGAACTATGTGTAGATATTTTTTTGAACAGGGCAAAGTTTGTGAAGAGTAGTGAAATTCGTCGCTACGGTTAGAGGACTGGAAATCAGTTTAACGTTCCATTTGCTAGACTGGAAGTATTAAAATTATTTAACTCTCTGCCATCGAATTGAACTAAATGTGAACATGTAAAAATTTCAAAGATATGTTGAAATCTTATTTGACTGATAAAGTTATTTATAGTTTAAACGAATATTTGAATTAATATTTTATCCTTTTTAGATAAAACCCATACACCTGTGTCATCCTGGTTGATTATTATTAAGTAAATTTTATTTTCATGCACAAGTTCTGTTGTTAGTACTTAATTACAAGATAGAAGTTAAAGATGAGGAGTTCATACTTTGTTTATTGAAGACTCTATGGTGCGAAGAAGAAACAAATGGTTTTAACTCAAAATTCCTGTTCGTGTACCACCGACATCTTCTAAGATTATATTGTAAGGATTTTGCTAGACATCTAAAGAAAATCTGTAGATTTTAATGTGCTTAAATATTTTCTGGATATGCGAATGCAGATGCACCAATTGAAATTTTCAATTTTACACCTTCAAACACCTTAGCTTTACGCGGACAAGGAAAATAGCTTTTGTGTGTACTTTATAATTTCCTCTGGGAAACGAAATTTCCACGAACGATGACCTGAGAGCGCTAGCTTGATCGTCCGGGCCAATGCTAGGTGTCACTACTAGTATACTTTTTAATCACATTCGGATAATTTATTATTCATCGTCCCCTTTTTCTGGAACTCTCCCTTCTCAGATTTTCCATTTCCCTCACTTCCTTCCTTCTCGTACCCAGCAGCGTGGGAGCTTTACCTGTTTAGGCGGCACATCCCTTCCTCCTTCAAAAACACATACCGATTGCCTTTTTTAATATTTCCTCTGCCCGACTGTTTTGCGAAATTTATTATTCTAGCTGTTATCTCGTCGGCGTTTGACGCTGGTTGCAATTAATTTTTTAATAAATAAAGCGCTTCCAGGACTCCCACCTGTGCGATAACAACGGGGCAACGATAACAGGAAGAGGCAAAGACAAAAATGAAGTGACAACACAACATTTCTGGCACCACTTGCCGACTTCCGCGTTTGCTAGAGAGATCAATGAAGGGGGATCCATCATCCCCTCTCTTTCCAACATATACACCCTTGGCATAGCTTCGTCTTTCTCGCCTTGTGTATTATTTAAATTTAATCAGGTCCTCGCAAAGCTGGAATTAAATTATATTAATACACTAGAGCGAATTTATATATTTAAACAATCTTCTCCCCGCCCCACATCTCTTTAATTTGTCACTCCTAGGGTTGGTGAAATTTGGAAGGAACACTCTTGAAATTGAAGAGCCATCTTTGCTCTTTTTCCTTCCTTTTTTTCAATTAGGGAAATTGACTCTGTGCAACAGAGATTCTAATAAATACACGGACTGAATAGCATTGAATCACATCTCATTGGCGATGTTCTCCAGTAGATGCTCAAATAAATTGTTTATGTGATTAAATTAAAGCGTACACCGCCCCAAAATACCCTGCTGCTAAGGCCCATACATAAATACACCACCGATTTTATGTTTTTCCTACCTTGCTTCGATTGATAAAATTAAGATTGGATGGCAAAATCTTCGGATCCATTCATACTCTCGTATTTGTCTAACGTAAGTAAATTGGATTAAAAATAAAATCGTTATATAGCGGACTTGCACGTAAAAATCTTATAGTTTATAGCATCCATTAAATCCTGCATCAAATTACATGCATTCGTAACAAGTTAATTTATCAAATCAAAAGAAAAATCTTTGCAATTTATATCTGTGGTTGGGCATTTTATTGAGTGTATTACTCATAATTCCATAGCCGAAAGCGAATCCCAGTTATTTAAGTGCATTAATGTGTTAATAAATATCTCATATCGAAACTAGTTGGGTTATTGTAAAAATAAATATTAAAATCACATTTATTATTACAAATATATAGCTTTGTATATGAGAAAAAAAAATCTAAATGCTACAATTATTTTATTGGGGTTTATACTATTTCCATGGAATGAGGACCAATACATCTCTAAATACGAAACATGATTTATGTTACTTGCTCACAATATATCATTTCAATTCACCAAAGCTAATGACTTGCTTTGGTAAATTGAATTATTTTGCCTATCTTTGTTTAATACGTGTTCCTTCAAGTTTCATCGATTGTAGCTTATCTTTAAATTTTTCGGGCACTTCTTGGCAGCCGAATTTCGTCAAACTTGGTAGGTGTAGTTAGCCATATATTTTAAGTGCACCCTGAAAATTTCAGCTCCGCATACCCTCTAGTTCGGTCTTTACGCTCCTCCAAAATTCCTCGATTGCCGCTTAATACGTGTTCCTTCAAGTTTCCTCGATTGTCGCTTATCTTTAATTACCCTCTAGTTCGATTGTAAGATTGAAAGTATCGAAGCCAAAGATTTTTAGAGTACATCTTTCTAGAATCATTTGTAATGGATTCGGTAAAAGAAATCGGCAATTTAAAGAGAACAGTATTGATAGTTAAACTTAAGTAATAGAGCAAATAAAAAATACCGAGAAAGCAGCTTAACATGATGATCTGTCATCTGATCTGATGACATATGCTTCTCAAGAAAAGGACTTGCAAAGAAACTTATATGAAGAGAAGAACTTCGAAAGAAGAACGAAATAATGGTGGGAAATAAAAACAAGAAATTTCTATAACCATGAACGATGGAGAAATTGAGCAGGAGCAGAAGATCTGGGTGCTCAATCAGTACTTCAAAACATAGAAATCCAACAACTGAAATGGTTTGACCACTTGCTACAAATGATTGAAAGAGGGACAAAACTTGTCTACGAGAGTAAGTCATAAAACAAAGAAATTAATTAAAGATTATGGAACCCTTTGTCTTTTGGACTAAATTCTAAGAAAAATAAAAGATATATTTTCTAATTTGTCACTTATCTCCACTAAACGTTCTTATCTTTAGTTTAATTTAAGTTTCTCCAATTCTTAGCAATGTATAGTTAATTAAACGAAGGTCCTTGGCTTTCTTTTTGATTCACATATGCCATGCAGTTATGGACATTTGGAGTTGATGTTTTACACTATAAATTCTATACCTACTACTGCCAATTTGGTTCGCCAATTATGAAAACTTAATGTAAATATTGACCCTGACTGTTGTCGAATATAAAAGGAAGCTATTTGGAATCGGTTAGACGAGGAGGCCAAAGACCGTTTTATCACTTCAAACCGGACCGCAAGAGCAACACGCGGAATAAACTTACGATCAATTAATGATATTCAAATACGAATTTCACCTCCCCCATCCGCAGCATCCGAATCGGTGGTAATTCTGCATAAAAGGGTTCGCCGGGTCCTAAACAAACAGTCCTTAGAAATGTGTTTTTTTTATTTTGTATATAAGGCACGGGGGCCTCCTGCGCCTATTGACATTTTTAAATATTAAACCGAGTCCTAATCGAATCAATATTTACACAATATTTCGGATATTGACAATATTTTCGTCCGCAAATATTAAAAAGTTACAGTTTTTATATCATTAATTATTCACGTGACGAAGGAAGTCGCCGGTGAGAAGAGTTGTTCTTCGGAGGGATTCTTCGGAAAGATTGTGTTGTGTAAAGATGCAAATTTGCATTGAAAGCCCTAAATATAAATTGCTTTTAAGGGGTTGACTAAAGTTTTTCTTGCGCATCCTTGTGGTGGAAGTAATTAGACATTTATGAATCCAGTAATTGCACATAAAAAGATAAATACGGTAGGTATTCTCTACCCTTAATGGCCGGGACTAATTTAACGATTATCAACCTTAAGGAAGCTGTGTTCAAATTAAATTTCCCGATGCTCTAACTATACCTATTGCAACAGACTACCCGTAACATCTTCTGTGCTGTTAGCTAGGTATAAGAAGTCTTTCTGCTTAAAATACAGAATTACCCAGGAAAAACACCTTGTACCGGAAAATTTAGATGTAAATCAAGTTGATGATTTTAATTGATTACCGCAGTTAGTAAAGAATATAAAAAACAAAGCTATTTTATCAATTTACTATGTTGTGGTTAGTTAATATATTCATCGTTAAATGTTGAATATCAAACCAATCTTATGATGTTTAGGTAATTTTTAAATTGCTTCTGCTGTACGAAGACTCTATTAACTAAGGTTTTTCTATAAAGAGGGCTATTTTTGGTCTTCAAACTAATTCTTTTACATTTGTAAAATCAATTTTGAAAAGCATACTTTTCGTTCTACGTAGATTTCTATTACTAATTAATCATGGAATTTTAGGTAAGACATAGCTCTTTTATTCCACTGTTACATCATTTTCAAAACTTGTATCGTATTGTAATGTGTTTGTACAATCAAATGAAGTCAAATTGATTTCTTAGTATGGCCGAAAAAACAATTCCAACCACATTCGTATAGATTATCTCCTACATTTAATTTATGACTTGGCGTGTCAAAAAAATTCTCATTGAAATGTGCTTTTGTAGTGTGACAATGATAAATAAATGCCCCGTCGACGTATCTGGCAAGTAAGTAGTGAAAGTATTCTTTTGTAGCTATGCCGTATGCATGCATACAAACAAAATACAAGAGCCATGTATCTTCTTGTCTCTTAGGACGCGTACAAGCTCCACTTGTTTTCTAATTCTAATATAGTTATTTGAAGAGAAAGCTCTTCGTGGCCGGAGATGTCGTTCGAATAGTTCACATAATGTTTCAGAATGATCTGATAAGTGACAATTGACGCTGCGGCAAGTGCTCGCGCTTGCGGGCTTCACAGCAAGGGACCGCTTTCAAATCTGATTGTGAATCACGATCGAAATGAAAACATTCCACCGGTTAAAGTTAAAACATTCGTTCACCTTGCTTGCTCCTCAATGTATGCCCTTTCTTGTTCTTTACACCGCACCTAGTCTTTATTAATTAGCGCGTTAGATGTGAGGATTCTTTTATTTAATGTAAGATGGTTCGGTGGCTACACACACATGTATATACACTATCGGCCAAAGAAATTTGGACGCGAAAACATTATGACACATTGAAAGTTTACCAAAATTGTATCAAATTCTAAAAATGGTACCATGTTATCCCATTTATCACGCTTAAAAGATAAAGTAGTTATTAATCAATACTATCTGAGGAATTGGATGGCCGCTCCATTATCTCAATACCAATTTCCAGACACCACGATCTTTATTCGATGGGAACGTGCATTGTCGTTTGAATTGAATTGTTCTCCCAACGCTGCTTACGGCAGAACAACAGGTCTCGTCCAGATATCTCTGGCCAGTGAGAGTTCCATTTGGTATGAAATAAATGTCGGTGTGGCCTCCAGTGCTAATCTCTACCAATAACACCACCGCCCTGATATTAAAATATTATAGGTTATTGCTGGGTTCACGTCAAATCAGAATACTATTATCTAGCTGCAACGTAAACCTGGACTCATTATATAAGGCAGGTGGTTCAAATTTATTTTTTGCGTTGATACCAGCCTTCAAGTTAGCCGATTTCTACGTCTCAGTTGCGAGAGGTATCAATCGTCTCTTGGTGTCGGTCATGTTGGTCGATTTTGCCTTTGTATTCGTCGAACATCTCTAGTTCCCAAAAAGCGATTCAAAAATCAATAAATAACACTTTGGCTGTGTTCTTCTGATTGCCAACTGACCCATGGTCTTCCATAACACAATATCTGATAGATTGTGGTGTGTTTCCAAATCGGATCATACGCAAAATCACAAATCTCGACAACGACACTACTTTTTATGATCAATTATGTGGAAGGACTACAAAGGAAAAAAGTTTTAGACATAGTTCCTGATCACCGGAGGTGGGATATCCTCAGGGTTTACCTTAACTGAGATACCAGGTCTATCTTTTTCCGGTTCCTCCTTTCTTAAATCTATGCTGCTGATTGGCCTTCGTCATTAAGTGATGCAATCACCATCGCAATATTTATTTTTTTCCTTTTTTGGAAAAGGAGCGCCAAGTAGCTATACCAATATTTGATCCTAATTGGTAACCGCGTTTGTTTCGTTTTAATTTTTCTTCGAAGTTCTAATTAGGTTTATTTTGTTTTGTTGGACTGACTGTAGACCACATACTATTTGCACCTCTATTTGTATTTACTTTCAATTGACCTTCTTTGACGAAATGGAGATCTCATCGCCTAATTAAGTAAATATTGAGATTTGTCATTACTACTTTGTGGACAGCTGTATTCCGTCGTGTTATAATTTCATTTGACCTTTATATAGTTTCGTTAGTGGGATGGCGCAAATAGTACAAGTACATTTGTAGTGAATCGAGAGGTATAAGGAATACATTAAGTTGTAGAAAGAAGCGAAAAAAAGACACTGTTGGAAACGATAGTTATTTACATGGTCGCCTGAGGTAATGGGTATGATTATGCGGCCATATGTGATGGTAGTGTGTGTGTGTGTGTGTTACAAGCCCGTATCGTACCCGACAGAATAATGTCATCTAGCACTTTCACCAGTTCACACGCTACCTTTATGCGGAGCGAAGCCGGCAAACCAGGATGCTCTTCGACAAAATCATGTTTCACATTACTCGAGGAAATCGAACCAGTTAATTGGTTTACATTATAATTTCCTTTGAGACACACACAGGAGGAGGACACACGGTAGTCTCTCTAGTCTAGAGCAAGAGGCGAAAAAAAATATAGAAAGAAACACATAAATCGATGGAGGATTTGCGATTAATAATAATTTAAAACCTCGTGACGAATAGAAAAGGATACGGAGATACAGTTGGAGGAAGATAGACGTGCCAAATAGGTTTTTACTGCACTAAAATCGGGTCCGAAAATTAATTAAATATAATTAGAAAAATTAAATGTCAGGAGCCGACCGAATGGTAACGCAGAATGTTTAAAGTGTTATCGGCGGTGACCAGCTACTTCCTGGTACATTAAATACATACCGTGTTTGTCATTAATGAGGACGCATCGGATCAGGTATAGTGCGGTTGTTTGGAGTAGAGGCCCGGCCTTATCTTTCCGGTTTCTATATGGGAACGGTAGAAAGGTCAATAATACACCAGGCCAAATGCTCCAAAATCCAATTCAGTAGATAATTCTCATGTGAGATTAGAAAATATGGAAGGTGTATATTTATTTAAAAAGAGATCACAGCCTAATATCAAGAATTTGGAGCCACTGGCTTTTAGGAAAACTTCTCATGTGCTCGAGAAAGTTTGATGTTCACAATGATATCTCATTGTTTGGCTCTATACGCCACAATCGCATCCAGGGTTCGACTTCATGTCCCACTTGTGACGGCATCTGCCATGGCCCATTCGAATTCTATTCAGAGACACCGAGAGCTTTGACTTGGTAGGTCAAATCCATTCGGAGGGTATTCAATATGGGTTGCCACTCCTCTGGAGCGCAGTTTTGCCATTCTGCCATCCAAGATTCCCTCGCATCAAAATCGTCTTCTGAGAGCTGTTGAACGAATTTTAAAGGTATTTTTCTCGATTTATGACGATCAAACGCGCTACTAGTGGCATCTTCACGAATTGGCAGTGCCGGGTTTTTGAAGATCTTATATTCTCGAGTCAGGATTTTGTGGCGCGGGATGTGTAGAAGGTGTATAAAATTATTAGAAGTTTGTTATGGGGATATGCTCAATAACATATTAAGATTTATGGAGATGTATAGAATTAGATCATGATGAAGATAGTGGTAGTGAAGAAGAAGAAACAAATTTGCCAAAATTTGTTTATTTGTGAAGACACCGAAGCTTGGGAAAAGAAAACAAAAGGATTTCGAAGATAAAGGACTTGTAAGAAGGCCTAGTTTGTTAAGAATGATTTTTCACTTAAAGTTAAAGAATTCGAAACAATGGATGGCTACGTTACTAAGGTTATTTCAATGGCAAAATATATAAACCAATCCAAGAAGGCAGTTTTAATGTTGAATGAGTTACCAAATATACCAAATATGTTCGATGAAATATTGTCATTGTATTTGTCAATAAAGTGAAGAATATAAACAGTACTTTGTTTTTTTCACTATTAATTAATTAATATATATATGATCCCATGGTTAAGAAATTCCAGAAACTGGAGCTGTGCTGTCAGCCATGGCAACAAAAAACCAATTCTGACAAGAAGTATATCAGTACATTCAGCAGATATAATTATGTATATATATTATATACTACCCAGAAGGAGCCGCAGTCGAAATAATTCAAAATTATAATAATAAAAGCATATTAAAGTTAAGTCTACTTGGTTTAAAGAATATACAAGATAACAATAATTGAGTGTAATGAGGATATTGTGTTTGTTATTGCCTATTAAGTAAGTAATAATCTATGTATGAACGTATTCAAAAGAAAACAAGACTGAATAGGTGTTTTAATATAAATAAATAAGTTATTGTGTATATCAGGTTTGAATATCTAAACCTTATGTGGTCCTAAAAAATCGTTCTCCACTGCATACAATAGTTTTTACATATTTCATAAAAGATTTAAATTTGCATATCCTCCTGATATTGACACAGTTAATTACACCGTGGAAGTCTTAACGAACTTTCGCGCCTGGAAATGAGCAATTTTGATAAGAAACTTAATTAGACATCGAGGAACTTTTATTAAAATAATTTGAGCGAAAATTTACTCTTCCGTGCGCTTCTTTCTCCGTGAAGTTTTAGACTGGTCGAGATGAAAGTATGTACAAGCAATTAAGGAAGTTTCCTAAGGGATAGTTAAAATGTTTAACTAAAGCAGATATCAAAATGTTGCGCGTGGACTATGGTTGGAAAATCCCAATATTCGTTTTCAGGTTCCGGATTAGGGTATTTGTCCGGTATACGAGGGTAGTCATAGAAGTTTGCAGCCTTATCATGAAGATGGCGCTACTCGTAAAAAAATTGGTATTGTAATTGACCATACGTTGAAAGATACTTTTGAAAATATCCATTTTGGACGCCCCAGTTGTTGGTTAACAGTCGTTTATGTCAGTCGATGTTAGTGTTTTTTTTTGTAAAAATGGAAAAAGAAATGAATATCGAGCCCCTATTAAATTCTTGCATTTGAAAGGCAATACGCCTACCCAAATTAAAGTCAAGATGGAGGATGTTTACGGGGACAGTGAAATTTTGGGCAGCTGATTCTAAACGTGCTTCCACCCACTGGGTTGACGATGAAAGTTTGGGGTAACCAAAAACTGAGACCACTACCAACAACTTTGGAAAGGTTTACCAAATGGTACCTGACGCACAGCTGTGAACGATGATCCCAAAGGTGTACGACAAAAACCATCAACAACAAAAACGGATGAGAATCAATTAAAGGTCCATACGCTGATTTGATAAGATCGTCGGTTGAACATACGGGAAATTGCCCTACTGACCGACATCCCTAAAAGCTCTGTTAATGAAATTGTATCTGAACTACGCCATCGAAAAATGTCCGCGAGATGGGTACCAAAATTGTTGACCGACCAACACAAAATGCAACGAATGGCAGCGGTAATGGAGCTTTAACGCGCTATCCTCAGCAAAACGGATTTCTCGAGTCTAGAGTTACAGGAGATGAAACGTGCCGATTCAAAAAAAGACTCGATGACCTGGAAACATCCCAGTTCACCAACACCGAAAAAATTCGAAAAAAGTCTGCAAAAAGGACAATGGCAACTGTCTTCGGGGATATGCTCATAGAGTTTTTACCACCGAAAGCGACAATCAACGTCGGTATTTATTGTCAAATTCTCGAAAAACTACACAAAGCCATTCGTCAGAAAAGAAGAGGAAGGTTGACGAAAGCAATCAGGTTGTTGCACGACAGTGCAAGACCGCATACCTCAAATCAGACGAAGGCCTGGCTTCAGAAACACAATTATTTTCCACCCGCCCCATAGTCCATACCTGGCTTCTGCTGATTTTCATTTGTTTGGGCCGCTGAAAGCTCATTTGTCGCGTAAAAGGTTTGAAGACGACGACGAAGTTCAAGAGGAAGTACGACAGTATTTTACAAATTTGGATCGGAGAGGGTTTACAAAAGATTATGCCTCGCTGGGATAAGTGTCTTAACATTGGTGGCGATTATTTTGAAAACTAGCTAACAGTTCATGCTTTTATTTACTGTATGTTTGATTTCTATAAATAAACTAGTCTGTCTGTAATTCACAAATGTACCTTAGTAACCGGACATCCCTCGTATCATATATTGTCAGAAGATTTGGGCATGCAAAAGTTAACTGCCCAAAATGCATGAATTGAGATTCGAATTGATGGACCGCCTATCGTATTTTGTTTCGTTGCCTCAAAGTTTCGCTCAGAGGACAGAGATCATCTACAATGCCATGGCATATTTTTGAATTGATTTTTTTTTTCAGAATAAAGTCGCTTACACAAGACATCACATAGGTTTTCGTAAGTCCCAGATGTTTTGCGAATATTTCGTAACGATGTGGGGAGTATGTGGTAAAATGTAGCAGAAGAAATGTTTGCCAATCCAATAACGTTATTTGGACTAATTACTTTTGATGTGTGTATATATACCGATGTACTTTCTAATGATAAACGAAGTTAAAACTATGGGAAGTATGCATGTAAAATACTTTTACTTTAGTACCGTACGCGATTTCCTATACCAACACGGAATGGACTTTTTCGAAAACGTTCTACGGCAGAGAGTAGAGGTAACACCTTATTGTGCAAATACCTTCTAGTTTGCGAACACATTTGGGAATCGTATATTTACGGATAATATTGATTTATATAATACCCACACGTTAATAACCGAACGTTAAAGCATTATTATTAGTTAATATCGTTTATATTGTGATATCTCCAATGTAAGGTCTTAAAATATTCGCAACGGAAGGAGGTTAGCCCGATGAATACGGAAGTAACGCATCCCGAAGGCGTACAATTACGAATTCCTACCCCCGCGGCAGCTACTAGCATAAAGTCAACGTTGTGCAACTTTTTAATTAAAACAAACTCTCCTCTTTTAACAAAGATCAAAGTCTTTCAGTTACGATTTATGAAAAAATCAAAGAAAAGGAAGACACGCAAAGACGCTGGAGACTGTATCTCCAGCAGTTTCCAGTTTGTCTTTGTATTTTTATACCGCTTTAATCTTCTTTTAGTGGTGGTTGATTCTTGAGGTGTATATATTCTTCTTTTATTCTATTTTAATAATATGTTTTATTTGTTTTACAGCAGATTTATCTTGAAAAGTAGAAAATGTTGTGTGTGGTTCAACCACTAATTGGCTTAATTTGATTCCTGGGATTACGATGTCAAAAGACACTGCTATTGTTTTGCGTATCACTGTACATATGTACGTTGGAATGAGCGCTTTGGAATCGAGCAGTTTCGGTAAGTGGCCGATCTAACGATAATTTCGGTAGAGTAAAAATAGTGAAAACGCCAAAGGGCTTCGAGTAATGGCTAGGTCATCAACGTACACTACACCCACCGCTTGTATTATGGGTAGTAGTCATTGATTCAGTTTGTAAGGCGGGCAACTGTTACTATTACACAACCCGTGTAACCTTTAACATGTAGGATTTATGCACGCATGAGAGTAAGGACTCCGCTCGTAGCGGTACTTTCCATGTGACATTAAATTCTAAGGAGGGGCACATCGTTTTTTCATCATTTTTTCATATACATACAGTAACACGTATGTATGTATGGATGTATCTGCAAACGTTGGGCGAAGATATCAAATCCCCTCGTAACTGAACGCGTAACAAAATCTATAAATAGCTTGTTTGGAATTTAATCTTTAGATATGTTTTACGTAATTTTAAGTTTCTTTCGCACAAACACAATCAATTGTGTGCCTATAGTAATACAAAATAAATATGAACTAACGAATATCTTCCAACCCTCAATGATTCGATTTTGAAATGAAATTGTCTCTTGCGTTTCTGTATACCGTGTGCGCGAAAGATGTAGGTACATACATTCACCCGATGATACCAGAACTCCAGAAAAATAACAATTAATTTAGATGGAAAGGTCATAGAACAAGTAGAAACGTTTAAATATTTAGGAACGGCGTTTAATATAATGTTTAAACTTATATCAATATAAGGCTGAGAAAGTTGGGTCTTATCAAACAAAAAACAAAATCCAAGCGTTGGAGGATGAGGTATCTAGGAGTTGTTGAAGGAGTCACATGAAGAGGCAGGATAAGAAATGCGATAATAAGAGAAGAACTAATGGTGGAGCCGATCTTAGAAAGCATACGAGGTGTGTAAATTAAGTAATGAGACTGACAACAGAGCGTTTGATATGGCAACACGGGAAGCATGGGACATGGAAGGGCGACAAGTGGACATTGTAATGATTAATATTTTTTTTATTACTTTTTATTAATATTTAATGGTTATGTTATCAATAAAGTGCAAAATTTCAACTTTGAATGAAGAAATTATTTTATTGTAATTGTTAATTAAGACAAACAAAACAAAGGTAAATGTAGCTTCGTGAGTAAAAAGGGTTTCATTCAAAATTTCCACGTTTTCGTTCAACAAATTAAACAATGTTTCGCAAAAGTCTGTTCGGTTTATTTTATCTTTCTGGAAAAGCTCTTGATGATTTGTATTTTGTTTGGCTTATAATTGAATTCCTTCACGATTTTGTACACCGAACTGTACGATACTTCAAAATGTTTGGCTCCATCTAAAAGCGATCCTACATACCGTACCTGTATATAACTTAAGATATTCAGATTGATGTGCTCTGTTGAAACGTGAACGGCTTTATTATTTTTTTATTTAATAAAGAAATATTTGACACAAAGAATTGTTTTCTTTCACACCGACGACGCGTTAACGTATAACTGGTGGCCTATTATGTCGCTGAACGTTGCCTGTAGGAAACACCTATGTGTAACATTACAAAAAAGCTCTGTATATTAGCCAATACAGGGCCTGATGTTTATTTTATAAAAGACCTACAAAGTAGTCAAACAGAATTACTGATTATAGTAAAGCAACTGTACATAACGTTATTAAACTCATCTCAAACTGAAATATTTGAACAATGTAAGGGTATATATGGAATTCCCGTATTTGGCGCAGTTGTCGGTGAAAAATATAACGCAAAACGGCCACGGAAAACGGAAATTAATTACTAAAGAGTATTCCCCGGTCGGTACACTTTGTCGGCACGTCATTCGCTAAGTTGCGAATTAAACTATGTCACCAAGGTATGCGAGGCCTTCAGACGGCGGGGTTGATATTAAACGCGCAAGTGACATTTTATGAATAAAATTTACCAGGCGAAACCTAAGTATCTACCAGAAGTTTAAAATTGTTAATGCTTATCTTACCGCGCGAAATACCGCGTGGTTTTCTTTGAGCATTTATTTCGACAGTGAATTTATATTTTTAAAAGCCACACGGTCTTTACAGGAGTCTGTTGTTTATTATGTATTTGTAAAATTAAATTTTGCATGTATATGGGGGCATTATTAAGGATCAAATAAAAGAAATTTATAAGTGTATACTTTATTATACAGTAAGAGCGATCGTCCTATGATCACCGGATGTTATGCAAAGTCAGTGTTTCCAAGCATGGCGATATATGGCACGCAACCCAACACACAATTAACAGGAAAGCATACCAAATTTTCTCTAATTAAAAAAAACGAATATAATAATATATTGTAATAATAATAATAACTGCCACTTTACGAAATTAAAAATATGTAGTTGCATAGAAATAAAAACGAATTATATTTACATCAGAATCCAAAATAAGAACACTTTTGAAAACTATCTTTTCTCAAGTGTAGTATCGTAGTCGACACTATTGAAAAACAACTAACGATTTTATAATTATTTATACCAAATTTAACACCACTTTAGACATGAAATAATACAGCATGTGAGATCACGTTTTATTACTCTGATTTTAAATACAATTGCATTGCTTGTTGTCGTGTGCGCGCGCCGTACATTATATTGTAATAATGTACTAATATACTACATGTACTAATATACTGAAATCAAGAAACCAAAGAATATTTAAATAAACGATTTTCTTAAAAACAACCGAATAACAATTCTATCAAAAAAAGAATAATTTTATAAGAAGAGATGTTAAAAAATGCCAGTTGAAAAAGTAATATCCTAATCTTCTCGGAACATTAGACAATTTTTGATGTAATATATTTCGCATGCAATAATACTAGATTAACTGCAAACGACAAACATAATCACAAAACATGTGAACATGCAATATATTCCCCTTGATTAACAATACATAGCTAAGGTATTATCTCTCGTTAGGTGGAATTTTCAAATATTAACGACTGCTAAGGGTGACTATAGATTGATCTCTAGCGCTGTATAAGGACTTGTCGATTGATTCACAACCAGTGTTACACATTCATATTTACTTTATGCTTGACATACGAGGAAAAATAGATTTATACTACTATAATTAATATCAAAGCAATTACCAACTTTTATGGGCTTCAAATCACCAACCAATGCATGCAAATTAGGATAGGATTATATCATAAGGTTATTAAAAAATTTGCTGGCATTTCATATGAATTTTTATAGAAATAAATACATAGATAAAATGATCAGATGTTACATAACTGTTTTTTTAATCGGAATCTTTTAGGTTAAGGTATATTAATTAATAAATTAGGAAAAATACTAATGATCTGATAATTAATGATGAGCAGTC
Source organism: Osmoderma eremita (assembly GCA_031763485.1). NCBI lineage: Eukaryota > Metazoa > Arthropoda > Insecta > Coleoptera > Scarabaeidae > Osmoderma > Osmoderma eremita. The sequence goes on along the minus strand of JARFOC010048992.1, from coordinate 533 downwards.
CAAATATATCATGGATATTTCCAAAAATCAAAAAATGCTATCAGAAAACAAAGAAAACTCAAAACAGAATTGATAAACTTGCAAGTAATGATGAATCTACATTAAATAGAAGGAAGTTTCATTAAAAAGGAAAAATTTGGGGGTGTATTTGATTAACTGCAGCTGGTATTGTATATTATATTTTCCTTCAATAGAGTAACAAGCGATGTTGGTACAAGCTGCATAAAAGTTCAGAGTGTATGGTTCCAAAAGTAACTGCCTCTGGAAAAAATTGCGCGCAAAAAGGTGATCTGTAAGGGTAAATAAACAATTAAGTGGGGTGCGATCAGGGCTGTCTGGTTAAAAAAGGTGTGGTGTGGGATTTTGGCATTGATGATACCTGGTTGGTAGGTGGTTATAGACTTTTCAGACTTTCTGGGGTAGTTATATGTTTTTTGTTCTGTCTTAAGACATCCCCACACGGGTCGACTGGCACTCGAAGTGACTGCGACTCGAACTCGGCGCAATTCTGACTGCCAATGTAAATGAATGGG